>APFE031301608.1:5014-96896 GCA_000404065.3 Pinus taeda
GCCTTTGATGCCATAACATGGTCTTCTCTCCAGAGACCACTAGATTTTCTGCTCCACTTTCAGGAACCACAGAACTATTGCACCCATCAATAATAGTGCTACCTTGCAACTTGTACATAGTTCCAATTCGAACTCCCCGCATCAATACGAGTGCTCCCCACACCATTTTGCAGGTATCCTTCTCGAACACTATTTTTATACTTGCATCATCCAACTTTCTTACAGAAATCAGATTTCTAGCCAATGCAAGAATATGTAGAACACTCGGAAGTGTTCTAACCCTTCCACCTTGCAACTTCAACTTTACTTTTCTGTTATTAATCATCAAATTCTTCAAATTACATGAAAAGTACATTGAAAAATTAGTTTTCTAGTTACAATGTATTATGCTCGCCTCCATGAACTCATTGTAAAAATCGGCACTAAAAAAGACTAACTATATCCTCCAAAAATGGCCTCCAAAGTTTCATTATTTCGTTGGTTATAGGCTTTGGCTTTGCATAAACTATTCGTGTCTTTGTTCATTATCAACAGTTAATCGCACTAGTATATTTGTAATATTTAATGGCCCCTTCCACATTTACCCACTTTTACAAGCCTTTAGGGTAAATGTGAAACAGAATGCCACTATGACATTAACTGACCTCCTATCTCTAGTTAAGGCCTACAACTGAGACTTACTAACCACAAACTGATATCCTACGGGGACTACAAATCACCCAAAAGCTGAAGAAACACCCTAGGTGGTCAATCCCTAAGTTAGAACTTTGTTTCAGGGACTTAGATTCCCAACTGCACCCTTAACACTCCCTGCATGTGGTTTAAGTCACATAACCACACTCACAAGCCTTGCTCCATGTAGTTGTGACCTAAATTGCTTAGTTCAATGCATGTGTCCTAAGATCTAAGCCAAAAATCTAGGCCAAATTATAGAACCCTACCCAAAACTGCTTAAGACTTCTCTAAATGATAAATGACATAAGGATGGTGGTAAACATACAAAACTTGAACAATAACTTAACTTAACCAGATGAAACCATGACGGTTATTTCGTCAAACATATGGTGAACATGTAACCTACAGGTTATGAATGCATATCTAATCATATGAGTCTGAAACTTATCTGAGAGTCACCAAGAAGGTCTAATTCCCTCTCCTAATAGCTTCAATGACACTTTTTAGCCCATGCATTCATTAACCGTCAAATACTTATCAAATCATAAACAAGTCATAGATAGAGCACATTACAAATCCATGTTTATAATCATCATATAAATAGATTATTAACCATGGAATAATATCCATCAAATCATTATAATATCAAGTATAAATTATCATATAATACAATAGGAAAATAATTCTTATTAACTTATGCAAAATTCAACAAGTCAGGGACTTCCACGTTCCACCCGACCATAGATTCAGTTAAACCAAATCTTTCTTTCATCCAATCACCCCTGTGCCATCTCCCAAGCATGAATGTGGGATATTAAGACATAAACAACCAACTCTTCCCAAATATTAAACCACCTCCACCCTCAAGCTACCACAATCTTTCCAAAACTGTTCAAGAGATCACAAAATCGAAAACAAGATTGGATGCCTCAAAGTTTCTTCACCATTGCTTTGAGGAATTTACTTGTCTCCACTGACCTATTGAGGGATTCCTAGAGATTAAACCACCTCCACCCCCAACACTTGGGAAATTTCCTAAGACCACCTCAACCAGTTCCAAAACCTTCCAGCATTCCATAGCTCAACCATAAAAGAATACCATCACACCATGGTTATCCAGGAAATGGCAAGGAAAAACTAAAATCATTGTCAAACTAGGTAACACCCATGCTAATGACAACACATGAACCAAATAAAAAAATGCATGTACCATGCATTCACACCTCAGCTAGGAAATCACACATGCAACCTATTACCCACACAATCCTCCTTTTGAATCTCCTTGATCCAACCTTCCTTGCTTGTCCTTTGCTTTCCTTTTTTCTTCATTTGCTTTCTCTCTTTATTTCTCCTCTTGGTGCTCTTCTCTCTTTGAAACTAGTTCCAAATCCAAATGGAAAAAAAGTTGTGAAATGATTTGCAAAAGCATTTTTATCATTGAGGCCTTTATTTTCTTCATTTTTCTTCGCTTTTCCTTCAATTTCCCTCCCATGCAAATATGTGACCTTTCATCTCCCTTTTCTCCTATTTTCCTTTATTTTCATAAATAAATGCCAATTAATGCCTCTTTTCCTTTGTCAATTTCCTTATACGTAAATAAATCGAAAGTGACACCCACTAGGATGTTTTTACCAACATTTTGCTGGAATGCATGTCCGATGACCTTGGTCTTATTATTTTTCCTTTATCACATGAACTTTTAACCCTAGGTTGTTACATAATATATAAAAAATATAGTGTCTAACCCACCTAGGGTCAAACCTTCGAGGGTTGGAACTCATTGTAACAAATATAACCATGTTCCAATGTTATGTTACGACAATCAACCATCAATTGAATTACAAACTTACACCATATATATCAAAATTAGGTCGTGCATACAACCCAAGAAACTATATAATAAACATATGATCCATGGCTAACTATAAAATCCATATGCGTGCGGATATGATATAGTTTTGAACCATATAAGAAATGATACATTATATTATTAAGTCCATGGCAATATAATTCACCCGTACCATATTTTTTATACTATATAGTCTAACGTTCCAATGCATGAGCTTCATTTGGTGGAGTCATGAGTATGTTTGGCAGAGCCACCATATATGGTGAGCTTCGTCCCCACTTTTCTTCCAAACTAAAACAAAACATATTTAAATTTAAATTCAGCCATTAACTTCACAACCAAATGGCGTGGTCTAATGGTAAATATTCCCACTGTTGCCTTGGAGGTTATGGCTTCAAATCTTGTTGGGTGTGCCTAAAAAATATTTTGACCCATGCTACTCCAATAGGGTTCCATGTGTTTAACCCTTATTGGACCACGGGTCAATATTCTATTGGGCCATATCATACCACCTAAGCTACTCACCAGTTGCCATGAATCTTCCTAGTCAACTTCCAACACAATGCCACAACATATATTGGTGCCAAGAGTAAATATTTCATTGTTCCACTTATCAGCACCACATTGCCACATGGCATTCCTTGGTGCTGCCATATCAGCGTTTGAGTTTGATTCTTTTCCTATTTAACTTCCAACTAAGATATATTTGTTATACAAACTCCTTTTTCACCTATACAAGTTGCATTGGATTGAACTTTGTCAGTTCTACATAATGGCACCGGTCTCACTTGAATCTAGAGACTTTGATTTTTTGGTCATTTCTAAATCCTTTTGGATCACTATAGAGATTTCCTCATAGTTAAAATCCATTAATCATGGATTAGTTTTCCAAGTTTATGTGAACCCGTAGTAATTTTAACCAATTTTTTTAGAAAATGATGAATATTTGTATTTTCTCGTAAATTAAAAAATATTTTCCAAATTTTTTAAAATCTTATTTCTAATTTTTCCATTAGCTGAGTGAGCCTTGATGTGACATAATCCCCCTGGTGGAGTGTTCTTTAATTTTAGTAATTTTGAATGCCTGAAAAATCATTGTAAAATAAAAATAAGACTAATTTTGTAAATGGTCATTCCGTTGGTGAGTGCTCTGACACTAACACTAAGATAATGCTCTGAACAAGTGCTTTACATAAGTGGTCGTGGAGGGGGTGGAGGGAATTATTTTGGTGACTCTTCTGACATTGACACTAATATAGGAACTCCTAGTTCATTTACCTCTTATTTCATTTTAAGCTTTTACATATTTAGCTATGTGGAAGAAAAAGTGTATGGAGTTGGGGATGTGTGCATACTAAAGGATTTGTAAAACATGGGGCATGTGTAGGAGAATAGGGGTTCAGAGGGGAATTTCTTCTGCAGAAATGAAATTATTTTAACCTTGAGCAAAACAATAGTATCCAATATTAAATTAAGTGTATGTTTAATGCATGTGAGAAAGAAGATCCATGCGAGAGAATGGGTGTGTGTGAAATTTCCCTAATTGCTGAAATTGGAACTTAATATTCTAACTTATGTAGTTTATTTGTCTTTAGAAATTAACTTGGAAATTAATTATTAATTCATTACTGCAATTTTTATAAATAAATACTGGAGTTGCAATACAAAAATGCAAAAATGTATGGCAACAATTGGTTGATTGTACTCTCTGAAATGATGGTATAGGTGGGAGAAGTCAAGGTCTCAATTGGTGATGGTTTAAGGATGACCACCACACGGGGGCTGCACTCAATGAACTTCTAACCTATCGCATGCATTCTTGGCATATTAAACAATACCCTTAATTTGACTACATAATGGAAAATACCCCTAAACATCACATTATTTAACCCCTACCAATACGAACCCAATACAGCTTCCCAATTTAAAAAACCCCTACTTCCACTAGATATTGTAGGTATCCATTTTTTCGTTAACAATTTTTATACCCCTTTATATTTTTTCATTAATTTTAAGCTCCATTTGTTATACATGTCAATAAAAAATCCTTTTCCCGCTATATATCCCCTAATATATTATGCCATTTCTTCCTCAATTTATATCCCCTAATATGAACCCACGTGGCATGGCATTTCTCCCCCAGTAAATCCCCTGTGGACTACCAACACTGGAATGCTTAGTGCAGTTCCTAGAAGATTTCCAAATATGGCTAGAATTTGAAGGCTTCTGTTAGAGGAACTTCTCCATGATATTCTTGAAAAAGGATACCATTGAGTTCTCAATCTAGAATTCTTCCAAATCTGGCCAGAACTTGAAGTCTTATTCTAGAGGAAGTGTTCTAGAAAGGGATACCATTGAGGTATCAACTTGCAGTGGTTTAAGGAAGGCCACCAACCAAAGTGCATGCTCATGGGATTCTCTAGCTACATCTCTAAATTTGGGTATGGATGACTCTAGCTCGATGCTTGGGTAGCTAGCTCAGGTTGTGGCTCAGCCTCACTTGATGTGGATTTGAAGCTTGCATATGACCATCAATTCCCCCACTTTCAAATAAAAGGTGAGAATATGAAGAAAACTCAACTACAAGACTTTTCAATACTCAAGAACAAATTTTGTGGTATGAATGAAATGTCATCTTGGCTATCAAAGCCCATTGCAAAGAAGTCATCCATCCAAGGCATCTTCGTTCTTGCAGGAGGCTTGTTTATAAATCATCTATTTTAATTATGACTCTGCTTACCACAATTCTCACAAAGGTGAAGATTACAAAAATGATCTTTCACATGGCCGACTTGATTACAGTGCCGGCATTTGATAATTTTTTATTAATGTGAATGTGGATGGAGAAAAGGAATTGGAATAGGTGAATATGAAACATATTGAAGAAAAATATGGCACTCTAAAAATAAATGGGCTTAAATTAGTATAGAATATTAAAGGACACCTCCTTGTCATATCCAAGACTAGATTTAAAAAATGATCTTTCACATGGCTGACTTGATTACAGTGTCGGCATTTGATAAATTTTTATTGATGTGAATGTGGATGCAGAAAAGGAATTGCAATAGGTGAATATGAACCATCTTGAAAAAAAATATGGCACTCTAAAACTAAATGGGCTTAAATTAATATGGAATATTAAAGGACACCTCCTTGTCAAATCCAACTGGGCCCTCACGTAAACCACTATGTACCCCCACTCTTCACAACTTTCATTGCAACAGTGTTTCAAAAATATGCTAGATTTTTCTCATGTAAATACTCACAAAATATTCCAAGTGACTCGAAGCCTAAATTCCATGAGTTGTGAGAAAATTCAAACACTTCAAATATCCCTTGATATGCAAAGGACGCAATTTCTTATTTTATCGCATGGAACTTTGCCTATCTTGAATCTTCCAGGCCACAAATTTAAAATCAAGAAACCAAAATACATGCTTAAGGACCCACAAAACTAACACCCCTTGGCATGTCTTTAGATATTCTTGAATACATTCAAGCTTATGGTTTCTTCGTCGTGGTCCTACATAACAACACAAGGGTACTCAACCACCTTTCGCAAATTATACATTGCAAATAAATACACAATTGTAATCCAACAAATATATATTGAACCAATGTAGATGAATATATTTTGTATTACAAAATAGAGGCATATAACCAACAAGATTTGTTACACAAAAATATCGTCACCTTGATTATTTGCAGTCGGTGTAGGCCTATCATCACCTATACCAGCTTCCTAAGCAAGTCTTAAACCTCAGATCTTCAAAACAAGCTTGAGAAAAGAGAGAAAGACATCAAAAAAGAAATATAACTCTGGTTCCGCACTTTCTCTTAGCTTTTCCTGCGGGCCCGCACCTTTTGTTCAAGATATCTGCGTACTTATACGCTCTGTATGTAAAGGGGAGGGTGTGTACCCCTGTAAAAGTCAAAAGGCGCAATTTTTATCTTAAAAAACTCATCTTGGGTTGATTCTAGAGTTTTTTAGAAGGATTTGTTACGTGGATTGTTCGTTCCAAGTGGTTCATGCATCCCATACAAGGAGGAACTAATCCCTTGTTGAGAGGAGCTATCCCTTTGAAGGAGGACTCTATCCCTTTGAAGGAGGAGCTGGTAACTGATCTCCATTGCACTATAAATTGAGGCAATGGGTCAGTGGCCAGAGAGGTTAGAAGGAAGCTGAACTTTTGAGGGTAAATACTAGTGAAATCAAGACTTCCTATTTGAGCTTAAGAGGAGAGATCACATACCTTTCTGGCTTCATTAGGGAGTGAGTGAAGCTTGTCAAAGTAGAGGAGACTTCTTGTTGGACCCTGGGAGGAGCTTGTACAGCGTCAAGGCAAAGGTTGTAAAGTTCTTCTTCTTTTGAATTAGTACAATCAGACTCATTTTTCTCAACAAGTATCTCATGTTATTTGTTTCATGGACTCCTTGACTTTCATGTTAAATATGTTTTATAATATTGGATATTCAGGTGCTATTTAATCGTTTGCCTTGTTTGTGCTTGCAGTTTTGCGACGAAGGAACTTAATTGGATTAAAGGAGCGAAGGCATCTCCAAACTTGCGTTGGACATGAGGTAGGCCTTAAAACACATTTGTTTGCCATTATTTATAAAGCACATTTAGAGAAAGATAATGTCTGGTTGGTTTGTTTGTCATTAGGTCTTCATTAGAATCTAGGAAGGTCTATCTTGTCCGCAAGATCAACTCATTCCGCGTGACAAGGCCCCCTAACAGGCTTTAAATAGACTTCTGAAATGTTGTGTGCCGAGGTTAGCCAAACTCTAGAATGTCTGTGCAAGATTACCATCCTTGTCCTGTAGAGACCAAATAATGTTAATGGATTTTCTTCCTCTGACAAATTGTTGGAAAAATTTGGTGTTGTCATCTTCAGATTGTATCCATATAGGTCTACTTCTAAGTCTCCATTTTTCTTCTCTGTCTCTTAACAACTTGATTTTTTCTTCCTTAAGTTGGGTGACATGTTTTTTTGATTCCACTGATACAAATCCGCCATTCACAGGGTCCTCTAAGATGACTAATTCCTCTTCAATTTTACTGAGGGCTTCTTCATATTTTTTCTTCTTTGCCTTTGCCCAATCAATGGTCCTTTTTTTGAGGCGATAAAGGTTCTATTCTAGATGCTCAGCTGGGGAGGTTTTAATAGAAGGGTTCCAAACCTCCCACTTCAATTTAACCAAAACGTGATATTCTTCAATGCCCATCTAGGTTGAGTTGAACTTGAATGGAGCATGCAGCTTGAGGGTCCTTCTAGCAATTTCCAAAAGAATAGGAGAATGATCAGAGATACCCCCGATCTGACCCACTACCTAACCATGTTGAACTTCTTGATTAGTGGTTCCTTTATGAGAAACCTATCCAACGTCTGGCCAACGAGACATTGGAAGTTCTGCGATTTCTCCAAGTTGGCATTGTACGCGCAATTCGATATCAATGAGGTTGTTGAATTTGATTATATGTTAAAAAAATTCAAAGAGTGAGTATATGTGTGCGTTGTGACCCCAAGACTTTGTGAGGCCCAGGGAAAATTTGAAATCGCTCCCCAGGATTAAATTGTCCTTTTTCATGAAAGATGCACTTATGAGGTCCTCCCAAAATGCCTCTCAGTTGTGACATGCGCCGTAGATATTGATTAGGTGAAATTCCATACCAATCTCTTATGACGATACGTCTTCTACTAGTGCACCTTCCCGACCCCAAATATTCAAAAATTTCATTATTTGACCGTTAATCCCCAAAGCCATACCTCCTAAGTGCCATTTTACATCAAGGGCATGGAATATCCACCTCAGATTCATAGCTTCAATAATTGATACAATTTTCTCACTATGCCTTAATGTTTCCTGAACAAAGATTACATCAAGTTTTTCAGACGCGATAGATCATTTGAGGGCTAGCCAGCCCTTTGCAATTAAAGGAGAACCACTTCATTTGGTAACCAAATTTGGGTTGTTTCTTACTCTAAGAACCCTATCAATGGAAAGTTTCCTTCCTTTGAAAATGTCCAAAACAACCTTATGGACAATTTTTGACATATGTGATTGTTTGCTGTTGCGGGAAGTTTTCCCCTAAGGTTCTTGGGTGAAACCTTAGCAGACGGAAAATTATCTAAGTTAAGAAACACACACACACACAACCGTTTATGCTATAAATAACTACCTTTAGGTGAGAGGGGCAACCTAATGTCCTACGTTGATAGTTACTCAAGGTGCAAACCCTTCTCACGTCCCGTTCCGTCTTGGTGCCCTGTAAAAACCACAATTCCACAAACTACAACAGTATATGGACAAGATTTTACATAAAAATGATCTTTATGTTATATGAAAAGATGAGTTAGTTACAAACTTATAAGCATCTATTTAAGTATGAACTTCACATATAAATATCACTAACACAAAGACAAGAGCGTTTCGGGAACAAGACGTGTTTCTTTATTAGATAAGTAAAATAATATGAAACAAGAGCAATATCACCTGAATCTGCTTCTGCAGGCTCCAAGCTCAGCCTCCTTCTGGATCCGTCCCGCCTCAAGCCATTAGTAGATCACCTCCCATTACTCTCTCCAAGGTGTGATGGGAAAAAATGAACATCCAAACACAAAGGAAACAAGGGTTTCCTATACAAGATGGGGGAAGTGCAGAAGGCACAAGGGTCTTCAGACCTGATCAGGGGGATATAAAATTAGTATAATAAATTTGCTCAAGAATTTCTCCTCCTTAGGCCTTCCCCATGATGTCTTTTTATACCAACTCCAAGGTAGTTGTTTAGTTAGGAATTGGTTGGGGACAGTTGAGGCCACGGGCACTAACAGGTGACCAGCAGGTAAAACCCGCGATCTCCGCCCGAAAATAAGGAATTTTTATATTTTTTAAGTGTTTTAATACATATACGCGGGTTAGATATGGAGAACCCGCGTATACACGCGTTTAACTCAGGACAATGTCGCGTACAGGGAATAAAACACTGTTTTTTAGATATATGACCAGGTCTGGAAGGAGGGGTTGCCCTAGGCCATGGCTGAAGCATCACAAACCATACTGGTGAGATTTGGAGCTATAACATGCTTGACATTTGGAACCCATGCTTGGAGAGTGCAACACTTGAGGATTGATCTCTTGACATGTGTACACCTTGGAGAGTGAGCGCCTGACTCTCTATCTTGTATATTGCAATCGCCCTTAGATGTCAATAATCAGACACCCTTATTTTAAGGCTATGCACCACATTAGTGTTAGTGGGTGCCCACTAACACTAATGTGGCCCATAGCCTTAAACTAAGGGTGTCTAATGAATGACATCCAAGGGTCATTGAATCCCTACATCATGCTTTGCCAACATTTCTCCAAAAGGTAATAAGGATGCTTGAATTAGACAACAAGGATCCTTGTGATGAGAAGTGCTTGACATTTCGAACCCATGCTTGGAGAGTACAACACTTGAGGATTGATCTTTTGACATGTGTACACCTTGCAGAGTGAGTGCCTGACTCTTTATCTTGTATATTGCAATGTCCCTTGGATTTTTGAAGTTTCTAACTTTACTTAAGTTAGAAATCCTCCATGCACTTTATCTGATTTATTCCTACCTACTTGTTATTTTACTTAACAAGTTATTTACAATGTAAATACTGAAAATAAACACTAGTGCATCCTCAACATATTATAGATCAACAACTAAAAGAAACATAAACAAATGCACCATATGACACCATTATTTTTGGACCAATGTCCCTGGAAAAACCTAATGCAGGAAAATCGGTGCAGCTATCTAAGGGTTTTATTATTAAGAAATATCAGAGTACAATCTGGGTGCCAAAACTGGCCTACCCAACAAAGAATTTCCTTAGCAGTAATACCTCTATGCTTCAGACAAATCTACTGGCTGAAACCCTGGATAATCCTTCCGGCAGCTACTCAGCACAATCTACCCCTGAAACCCCAGCATCTGCCCAATATGGACTATGTTAGCCTCTCCTAGCCCAGCGTTGGCCTCGCATCAGCTTATCTTGGCCTGCTCCAGGCCCAAGAGTCCTTGCGTCAGCTCTCTGAGCCTCTGTGTCAGCTACGATGGCCCTTTTGGTGCTCTGCACAACACTTAGCTGCCTTTGCGTGGCCCTATGTGAGCATTGGTTGCTTCCATGTCTCTCTTTGGCTTCTTTGCTGTTGTCCTGGCACTATCTCTGCTTCTCTGTCTCTCTGTACTCATTGCCCCTCAGTTGCTCTCCCGATCATTGATTCTATCTCTCCTAGCAAACCCCGCTCTAGAGAATAGAATGACTGATCATGTGTACCCCTCCAAGAGACCCTCAAGCCTCCTCTTATACCTTTTTTGTGGACGATTCAACGGACGAGATTAAGTCCCTAATCAACGACTAAGATTAGATCTGGCTTGATCCATGTATTTTGGACCACTCTAACACATAATCATATTAATACACATTAATATTTTATTTTCCCTAAGTTTAGACTTAGGGACTCCATTAAAGATATTAATTATTCTAATATCTCCTGATATGTTTAGAATCTATCCAAACCCTTTTTGGGTATTGAAGATCTCATGTACCCCAACCTCTCCACCAAATTTTGTGGCTAGAGCACATCCAATGCTACCCCAATCAACACTCCCTCTTAACAATGAATGTGCTCTAACAACACTCCTCACTGAGTATTACTCTGATCATCTGGCATCAGTACTTGTGCTGATGCTGGGCATTCCTGCCCAACATCCTCTACACTGCTACCTCCTGTACTGCTGCCCATGGTTCTGCCACTGCCACTACTGCATCTATACGACAACTCCCTCTGCATTTGTGCTGCTGCTGGTCCTTCCTCCTAGCACTGCAAATGCGCTACACCTCCTCTCATAATGTTGCATCGTGTTGCCCATTGTTTGCAATGCAACTCAATTACTGATAAGTAAGTAATTGATCCTCCAAATGACCTCCCTGTTGGGCTAGAAACACCCACAAATGTTGAAGCTCCCTCTATCGCTGACAAGTGCTCCCTCTCTCTGACTTCTGCGCTGATGAAACAACTCCCTGCATCTCGTAGCGTTGCACACCTCGTTGTGCCTTCTTGCACTGGTGTAACACTCCTGTGCCTCTTGCCCTACTGCAGCCTGCTAGCTCTGTGCTGTCTCGGAACTCCTGCACTGTAGCTCTCTCTGTCGCTCCATCCGGCAGCCACTCAGCACCAATTTTCCCCTAAAACCCCAACATTTTCCCAATCTGGACTGCGTCAGCCTCTCCTAGCCCAGCGTTAGCCTTGCGTCAGTCCCATGAGTCCCTGTGTCAACTCTCTGAGCCTCTGCATCAGCTACGCTGGCCCCTCTGGTGCTCTGCGCAACACTTAGCTGCCTCTACGTCGCCCTGCGTGAGCACTGGCTGCTCCTGCGTTTCTCTCTTTGGCTGCTCTACTGCTATCCTGGCACTATCTCTGGTTCTCTGTCTCTCTGTACTCAATGCCCCTCAGCTTCTCTCCCGATCACTGATTCTATCTCTCTTAGCAAACCCCGCTCTAAGGAATAGAATGACTGATCATCTGGCATACCCCTCCAAGTGACCCTCAAGACTCCTCTTATACCTTTCATGTTGACGATTCAACAACCGAGATTAAGTCCTTAATTAATGGCTAAGATTAGATCTGGCTTGATCCATGTATTTTGGACCACTCTAACACAGATTCATATTAATACACATTAATATTTTATTTTCCCTAAGTTTAGAGTTAGGGACTCCATTAAAAATATTAATTATTTTAATATCTCCTGATCTGTTTAGAATTTGTCCAAACCCTTTCTGGGTATTGGAGATCTCATGTGCCCCAACCTCTCCACCAAATTTTGTGGTTAGAGCACATCCGATGCTACCCCAAATCAACCTGGATGTCATTCATTAGACACCCTTAGTTTAAGGCTATGTGCCACATTAGTGTTAGAGGGTACCCACTAACAATAATGTGGTCCATAGCCTTAAACTAACAGTGTCTAATGAATGACATCCAAGGGTCATTGTATCCCTACATCAAGTTTAGCCAACATTTCTCCTTGGAAACAAACTAGCTTGCATGACTTCGTCGAAACACCTAAAATGCATGTGAGTCCCCAATTAGGCCCTGGATTATTCACGTGGGTCCTTGGATCACTATGATGGAAGAGATTTTATAATGTAAACCTAGAAAATCTCCTAGAGGACCTGGATGATATAAGTGAAAAATTAATGGTGGACTTGCTGGTATTCATGCTAGTTTCATGTGCACCCTTTGAAGTGGCTACAAGTGGCTTAGTGTGATGCCTTGCTAGACTAGATCTTCTAGTTATTGTTTGTTGTTGATGGTGGATATCCTAGCTAGGGTTTGGAAGCATTCCAAGTGTCCACATTGTTCTTATTCTTTCAACAATTCGCCATCTTCGAGTTGGGGCTTCAACACCATTGGGTAATAGCTTAGCCAAATCCACGTATACATCTAGTACCATTAACATACTAAGGTGCCAAACTGTAGGAACCTCCAACCTATAGGCTCATGCCCCCAATCAACTTGCACCCAAGAATGCACCCAGAAAAACCTAGAGGGGAATTTCGTTGATTTTGATTTTGGATTTTTGGTCTCCTTGGAGCCCCTCCCCAGCTACTGTTGCCAAATTTGATTTTCAGGAAAGAGCCTGCACATCCACCTGAAAACTCCCCTCAAATGCTGGTTTCTCTTGTGATAAGTGATTTTTTTCTCCCATATGATCCCTTTGCTTGGATGGTTGTTCTCCTAAGCCCCAATAATTTGTTGCTAGAGGCCACTACGCAGCCCCTTTGCCCAGAAATGCGTGTTGTTGTAATCACTGATTGACTAGCTGAAAAAATTAGAGAAAATGTCCTCAGCCCACAACCTTTCCTGCTCTTGTAACTCCCAGCAAGCTAGAACCCTGCCGGTTGGCTCACTCCTCTCTGCGTGTTTCTGGCCGCCCAGAAAGTATGCAGTATCTCACTCTTTGGGGTTGGATGGGTTGTATTTCCATGCTAGAACTCCTGCAATCTCTGTGGAACAGCCTCCCTAAGGCGGGCATAGATAGTCCCCCAACGTAGAGGTTGAATCTTCCCTGTGGAAGACTCGTGGCTAAATAGCCGGTAGACTCGCTAAGCAACATAGTGTAGCAGATGGCCTAGGGGTTGCTGGAGCATGTAGAACTCCTCATGTCTAAGGGTCCCTGCTACACTATGCTCTCGACTGAGAATATCGTGCCATCAACAAGATACGAACTCATGATCTCCCAGCAATCCATCTCGTGGGAAGGATCGGGTGCTTGTGCACCTGTATATGGTATGAGTCCATTGTGTTGCACCATGCTCAACTCATACAACTCTTGTTACACAAAAATATCGTCACCTTGATTATTTGCAGTCGGTGTAGGCCTATCATCACCTATACCAGCTTCCTAAGCAAGTCTTAATCCTCATCTCTTCAAAACAAGCTTGAAAAATGAGAGAAAGACACCAAAAAAGCAATGTAACTCTGGTTCCGCACTTTCTCTTACTTTTGCCTGCGGGCCCACACCTTTTGTTCAAGTTATCTGCGTACTTATACGCTCTGTATGTAAAGGGGAGGGTGCGTACCCCTGTAAAAGTCAAAAGGTGCAATCTTTATCTTAAAAAACTCATCTTGGGTTAATTCTAGAGTTTTCTAGAAGCATTTGTTACGTGGATTGTTCGCTCCAAGTGGTTCATGCATCCCATGAGAGGAGGAACTAATCCCTTGTTGAGAGGAGCTATCCCTTTGAAGGAGGACTCTATCCCTTTGAAGGAGGAGCTGGTAACTGATCTCCATTGCACTATAAATTGAGGCATTGGGTCAGTGGCCAGGGAGGTTAGAAGCTGAACTTTTGAGGGTAAATGCTAGTGAAATCAAGACTTCCTATTTGAGCTTAAGAGGAGAGATCACATACCTTTTTGGCCCCATTAGGGAGTGAGTGAAGCTTGTCAAAGTAGAGGAGACTTCTTGTTGGACCCTGGAAGGAGCTTGTACAGCGTCAAGGCAAAGGTTGTAAGGTTCTTTTCTTTTGAATTAATACAATCAAGCTCATTTTCTCAACAAGTATCTTATGTTATTTGTTTCATGGACTCCTTGACTTTCATGTTAAATATGTTTTATAGTATTGGATATTCAGGTGTTATTTAATTGTTTGCCTTGTTTGTGCTTGCAGGTTTGCGACGAAGGAACTTACTTGGATCAAAGGAGCGAAGGCATCTCCGAACTTGCGTTGGACATGAGGTAGGCCCTTAAACACATTTGTTTACCACTATTTATAAAGCGCATTTAGAGAAAGATAGTGTCTGGTTGGTTTGTTTGTCATTAGGTCTTCATTAGATTCTAGGAAGGTCTATCTTGTCTGCAAGATCGACTAATTCTGCTTGACAAGCATGATACCATCAAAGCACAGAGACATACAATCATAAACAGTATAGGACTAGATATATATTGACCACATAAATGCATATATCAACTCAAACATACAATAATGTGGAGGAAAACTCAAATAGCTTTATTGATAGAAAGAGTAGAAGAGAGGATTACAACCCGTTGATCTGACCCCGCGTCATCCTCCTAGCATGAAAGCCCTTCTTCACCTCATGAAAATCTTAGATCACCCAATGCTATGATGTTCCACAAAGAAACCAACTACACTTCTTTACAAAATACAAGATTCAAGCCTCCCTGGATCTCTGGGATGAGGGATCCATATATAGGTGTTTGCAGGGGGTGAGTCAGCTTCTAGGATTTGGATTAGTGTCCTATCTCTGATACTTCTTGGTTCGACTTGGAGATTCATGATCTCTTACTCATCCCTGGGCGAACTCAGAGAGGCAAGTGCCACAGGAGAAGTTTCTGGAAGATTTCATGATCACCATCCTTGCAAAATATCTCTGCCATTTGTCTACTCTCACCCATCGCACCCTACAGAAGGGATTTTCATTATGCATTACACCTTTTGCATGTGGCAGGTGAGATGCATCGCACCCTTAGGACTGAGTAGTCTGTATGGTCTAGTTTTGACTAGTTCTGAGCAGTTTTCCATGGAGAACTTCTGGGAGATGATGTAATCAGCTGACCTTGTTCCTTTAGGGTGTGAAACAAAACTTTTAGGAACTCAAAAGCCCTTGGTTTATGGACATATATGATTGGGGTTGCCCAAATGTTTCTATAATAGTTTCCACCTAAAGCATGAGGTCGTAAATATTTTGATGTCGGGTGAAATGCTTTATCATGAGGATCTGAAGTTTTTCCGAACTGGAAGGCGACCTGTAATAAGATACAATACAATACATTATCTTCATAATATTTTCATGATCTATCTGAGGCAGGCATTCCCATGCTTAGCTTTATAAATTCATTCTCATGTACATAGGACAGACAACCGTCTGTGTGGCAGACTGATGATTCTGGTAGAGCCATCATCCTCTAGCTTGGATGATTATCTGTGTAGCAATGATGTACATTTTATGTCTTTATTTTCCTAAATATATCACAGCTCGGATGGATGAAACTAGATCTGGGGTCTTCAAACTCGTTCAATCTTCACCCGAATTACAAGTCGATCCATGTGAAAAGATGTTCTAGAGTCGAACATGGAAAGACATCGCCTGATTACCAGCCAATGATGTAAGTTGTTAATAGGCGTGAGAGGAATCACCGATAATGATAATGACCCTAAAGGTACGACAATATAATTCACGTGGTGTGAAAATGGGACTTGGCATCGAACAACGCAAAATCTTTCGGTTGAAGTTCATTGATATAAACTTGTTGCCAAAAGTGAGAAACTTGTCATTGAAGCATGCAAGCTTCAAAGTACTGAAAGGGGTGTTCCTAGATTGACTTCTTGGATAATGAGCTAATGTTGACAAGAAGTGATCCGTCGTAGGAGGGCATTAATGAATCCCACATCTATGACACGGAATGGAGCAAATTTTGTGGAGGTGAAAATGATTTGATGATACAGGGTTCAGGGTGGGAGTCATGAAAGAATGAAGCACGAAGGTATTGCAACAAATGAGACACAATCTAGGTTGTTGAATTCTCTAAGAGACTTCTCTTGAACATATCAGTGACACTAAAATTAATTGGTAGCGTTAACCCCAAAAATGGATGGTACGGTGGACCAATGGTAATATGACCGGTGAATGGAATAACCCAACCCGACTTAATGATGGTGATGGAGTGAAAGTGTCATGTTCAAGAGCAAGTTGCTACCAATAAAGTTTCTTCAAGTTTTCTTCCCAATCTTTCCCTAGTCATTGATGACTAGCACCTCTTTATTTTTGTCAAGCTTGAGGAGGATAACATATGCTTGTTCTATAATTTTCCCTTTGGGAAAACTCGTCGCTATGTTTTAATGAGCCTAGCAATGGTGAAACTCAATTCTTGTCTACATGGACAAGTTTGTCGCTATTGGTTTTAACAAGTTTAACGACAAAGATAACTCGGTCCTTTTTCAATTTTAGAGAGTCTGAAAAGGGACAGAAAGGAAACTCTAGTAATCCTTTTTCATCATATAATCCCTTAAGTGCAAAAGAGTATAAAATAATATGAAAGGGATGAATTTTCGATAGTTTTAACTAGCCGAAGAAGACAAGTGCTCGATATTTTTGTGTAATGATCCCTTAAGTCCAAAAAGATTAAAATCTAAAGGAGGGATAGCACTTCCAATCATTTTAACGAGTTACAGAGGCCAATTTCTCGACAATCTTTTCATATTTTACGAGTCAGATGAAAAGAGCTTAAAGGAGACTCATTTTTTTAGGAACGAGTGAAATTTTCAGGTAGCAGTTGGTTCTAGGTAAGGTTTGGAACTTTTTCAATCATGAAATTGTAAAGAAGATGGCTAACAGAATCACTTGTCACAACTGTTCCTCAAAAGGGGTAAACAATCAAATGTAGGCATATGATAGGTTAAAAACGGCGTGGAGGTGATGGTAAGAACATGACCAAGGCTCAAAATCTCATGATAATGCATTCACAATGGTTATTTACCGAAGGTGGGTTTATTTTTTAATGAGTTTAAACTCTGGTGGAACATATGCTCATTGCTCAGCTTTAATTTTTAACGAGCTTGAACTTTGCGTAAAACTGCTCATGCTAGTCATATAATAAGGATGTATCATCAATATGTTCATTTTTTAGGGAGCTTGCATCATTCAAAACTTTGCTCTGATTCCTTTCACATGCAAGCTAAGAATGACCAATTACTATCCTAGGGGTTAATTAACTTCCGGGGTTAGGTAGGAAAACTCTTCCTTTACTTTGTCGGTGCAATTTGGCCCCTGGAAAGGTGAACGGTCGATCCGACCAATCACCTAACCTAAGTAGTCAAAGTTAGAAGAAAATATGGAGTTGGCATTATGTTGGTTGCTTTTCACTTGTGTACAAAAGGTTTGCATGCCCCCAGGTATAGCGAAGTAGAGTTTCTAGGTTGCCCTTCAATTTGCAGACAAAACATTTGTTCTATCAGGAAAGGCATACCTTCTAATGGAGGTATCTTATTCCATTCTAATCCCATTTTACTAAATGAATGGGTGTGTTAGACTAGTCATATATCCTCTGCAGAAACCTACCCTATACTTGAAGTTTTCCTGCCAAAGCAGACTAGGTGCATGCCCCCTGGGTTTCAGTCACAATCACCGAATTACTTGCGCTCATCAAGTGGATGGATTGGAGATTGATGAGACATTCCTTGCGTGAAAAGACTAGTTAGGGATGGAATTTCACTATTAGCTATGTGTGAGCCAGGGAATGAAAGTTGGTCTATGAGCTGGACCACTCTGCCTTCATGCGGAAAACACATTACTCGAAAGAGTGAGGAGACAATGGCTCCCATGCTATAAATGTAGTCACGCCCAAGGAGTAGATTGTAATAAAAACGTCCTTTGACTACCATTACATTTAGATAGATGGTTTTCCTTCTCAAAAGTTATAGGCAAATTTGGAAGGATCCCTAAGAGTCGACTGGTTCCTTTGTCGAAGTCTATCAAATTTCGCATCTCAGGCAGAAGCGATGGCGAACCAAGCACTTTCCAAGTAGTTAAGGAAAGGATACTCACAAAAGCCCCTTCATCTATGATAGTACCAACCATGACCATTATGTAAGATTGTACAATGATTCAGAATGGTACATTAGATGGTATATGGGGTCTGCCTAGTAGATTCCAGTTGAAGGAAATGATTAGGTTGCTTGGAGGTGGGACTGAATAAACGACTCGATACAACTTTTATGAACTTCCTTCTTATGGTAAAGGAATGGGTAGATTTCTCCCATGTTCATCCAAGTCTGTTTTTACGAAAAGAAATTGAACAGTGTCATTCTCATTCTCTTCGGTGACTATATCATCTGAATATGGACCTTCTGAAGACAAGACTGGGTCGACTGCCATTTAGACCTATTGACTTTGGTCTGGTGTGGACTCAGAGGGTTTATATTCAATGATAGATGCTTCGACTGACCACAAGGGTGTGTTAGTCAAATTTTCAACTAGCGATGGACTCGAGAAGAGTTTCTTTTATCCAGGATGAAGCCATAGCGATGAAGAAGGATGGTTATCCAAGACACTTTTAGCTTCATCTAGGAAGGGATAGCGGTGGATTGCATGATCACCTTCACATAGTCTACAGGAATTTTATATTTTCGTTTCTATCCAGTGACTTCATTTTCACTAGTTGACGATGTACTATCAACATGATCGCCAGAGGTTAAGGACACCAGATTGGCAAGCGGGGAGACCAGTCCCTTAAGATCTGTGGGATGCAAGGACAATCTCGATGATAGTGGTCTCCTTTACAAATGAGACATGGAGATTTAGGTTTGGATGGTGCATTATGCAGATTTTTGCTAGACGATGTATGGTTGCCCCTTTCTACCTTCGGCTCCTTCTTCTTCTTCTGCTTTCCTTTCTTCTTCTTCTTAGTTACTTGGTTTTGAGTTTTACAAGCTTCACCAAGCGAAGAGGAAGAAGGAGAGGGAGAAACAAATGAAGTAGAAGGTTGGGGGGTAACTCTAGTATCATCTAGTTGGTGATTCGATTGCTTAGGAATCACAATGCTTTGAACGATAGAGGTCGAGAAGAGCCATACTGGCAAGCCAATTGTCGGTCCTAGAAGGGACAATGTTGTCACATAAGGTGCACCAACATCTCCCCAAGAGGAGAAAGGACTAGGATTTCCCCCAAGGGGAAATCCTTGGTTGGTAGACTCCATTTTCTCAACCTAAGATGAATGAGAGAACAATGACATTATTCTGATTAAAATAAATTTTATGACACTTTGATGCAACTTTCTTTTTCCACTTTCTAAGAGTCAAGAAAAAGCTAAAGATGACTCTAGTCGCCTTCGATTTTTAATGAGCCTGAAGTGACAAGTGCTCAGACGGACCTATTCCTTTAAGGAGTCTGAAAAGGAATGAAAGAGACTACTCTAGAAATCTATACAAAGGGATTACCAAACCAATCGCAAAATTGCAGAATACTTTTTACGATATGGTAGTCAATCTTCCTTAGTGCTGTGTTCAGTGCATTGTGATCGATAGGGCGACAGACATGGCTTCCTTAGGATAAAGGATATAGCCTATTGTGGTCTCCCAATATATACTCAACGGTACGTGGGAGCACAAGTCCATACATGCACTTGTCGTCTCAAAGAGGAGGAATCACCCAACCTACGATGAAAGTGATAGTTACCAGGCTTTACGATGCCGGAATACGTCTCTAGCCTAGACTTCTAAATGTTGTGCGTTAGATTCCAAAGCGTTTTTATTTTCATTGAATTTATTTTACAGTTGATCTTTCTTAAGAAGTTTTCCTTTAAGGTTCACCATGTGATGTAGATATACAATTCCTAAAATGTAATCTAAGATGATAAATAGACGTTTATTCTTCCTTTTGCAATGAAAATCCTAGCTAATAAGGAAAGAGAAGTGAGATTCTTTCAACATAGAGCAGAGAGCACACATTAGATGCACTATCCTAAATCAAAATCAACAAGAAATCTAAATGCAAACGCATGTGCATGTATTTGTTTTCCACTTTCTTAATGTGTGAATGACAAAAAGAATGCTAAGTACAAATTTGAATTATCTTTTCAAAGAGACAGTACTAACAATTTTCTCTTCAAAAGACGAAAGGAAGATAATGATGACACTTTGTTATTTTGAATTGAAAACTGCTTTCGACACTTGAAATAATATTAATTCAAATCAAATACAAGAGTAACAGTGTAATTGACCATCAAGAAGAGTAGGGTTGTTTTCTTTGACTAAAAACGACACTTGCGACACTTCCAAATCAAAAGACGATAGTTCAATTCAGCTACTTCTTTGTAAAGGAGAACTGTAAATGGTGAACAATACATAAAAACATTCACAATTATTTGTGTAATGAAGTCTGAATAATGCAAAGGGAAGGAGTTTGCATAGTGGTATACTGATCATAGACAGCAAAACTCCTTAATAAAGCTGAAGAGAGTGAAGAAAAAACCAAAATTTGGAGGCAGAAACAATCTTATCTGATCATCGCACCTGTAAAGCAGGGAAACAAGGATGCATCTCACCTACTGCACATGGAAGGTGCAATGTATCAAGATTGCGAAGGGGAGAATGTGTGGTGGTCCAGGGACAAGACTTTAACTTGGTATTTGGTCATAGTTTGTAGCTTAGTTCTGGGATTTAGGCCGAGCTAATGATAGTCAGTAAATAAAAATCATAGAGGTTGATCTAATGAGGTTACTTGAGCCACCACCAGGGAAATTAGGATGTTTGCAAGTCAGATGTTTAATTCATAAACTAACCCTAAGATTGACTGACGCAACATTTATCTACTTTGCAGTTGCATAGAAAAAGTAGTTCGAAGGCTAGCTGGTATAACTTCAGGCTCCATCTGTAGTTTATAAAGCAAACAAACTAGAAACAAGCAAACAAGCTATTCACTCCCAGTGGAGTCTCCATTTTGTTATCAGGAAATCTAGTGTCCATTCAGAGCTGCTAGTCCCACTAAGATGGGTAGCTATCTTAGAAACAAAAACTAAAGTTACTTGTATTTTCCTTTATGAGAAGTAGATGAGAGAGAAGCAGAGAGTACCAACCTCAGTCTTTAGCTTGGCTACTTGCCTGTTTCCTCTCCCCTATTGTTGGGTATACGACCAAAGTCCCACATTGACTAGAAGTGGGGAGGATCATGGGTATATAAGGATGGACAAATATCTCCATTGGTATGAGGCCTTTAGGGGTAAGTCCAAAAGCAAATCCATGAGGGCTTAGGCCCAAAGTGGACAATATCATACCATTGTGGAGATATGTGGTGTCCAGAGTCCTTACAAGTGGTATCAGAGCCATGCCCCGAAGTTAGCCAAGTGGATGAATCCTCGGAATGACGAACGAAGGTGGTGGCCCCGGTAATAGCACGATGGGATCCATGGATGAGCTCGGTTAGACAGGCGGTATGCTCCGAATTCTTCATGGACGTGTCCTGGTCCCAACACGGTGAAGAGGAGTTGACCTGGGATAGAGCAAGCTCTCGAGGCAGGTGGTGGTTCCATGTAAGGCGTGTGTTTCCAACGCATTGGAGCGAAGAATCCTGGTTGGTAGAGAGTGGACGGATGGATAATCGTTTGAGGGGAGGCTCAATGGTCCTTTGTTTGCGGGGAGGATTGTTGGGTATACAACCAAAAGTCCCACATTGACTAGAAGTGGGGAGGATCATGGGTATATAAGGATGGACAAATATCTCCATTGGTATGAGGCCTTTTGGGGTAAGTCCAAAAGCAAATCCATGAGGGCTAAGGCCCAAAGTGGACAATATCATACCATTGTGGAGATATGTGGTGTCCAGAGTCCTTACACCAAGTTCATGAGAAGACCAAATTTCTGAGGCAAAAGGCCTTATTCCTGAGGAAGAGAGAATAGGATGAATTATGAGGCAGACAGATCGTTGAATTCTAAGAAGACTAGGCAGAATCGTTTGAGCAAAATATTGACTTTTTGAAAAAGGAAGTTTGACTAGGTGTAGCTATGGCTATGGTAATAGTCAATTTGACTTTATATTTGACTTGATGTATCTTTGTTCATGAAATTAATGATTTCTATAGGAAAAGGGTTGTTGGGTTTTTTACAATGTGGGTTTTCCCAGGGTAAGTTCTTGTGTCTCTTGTTTGGCTATCTCTTTATGTTCTTACATGAATTTTATTTATATTATTCAGATATTCTATGTAATTTATTTATGATGAATGTGAACGAAAGAAAATATTACCTTAAAAAATTATAAGAAGTAATTATCAGTTTAGAATATCCTATGAAAAATCAACCTGGTATCATCAATTGAGTTAAAGAGAATCCTTAAAAGAAGTTTGTCTACTTCAAGTTATCTTCTAGAGCTTATTATGTCACGAACCCTACAAACTCTAGTTCTATTCTGATTGTAAAAAGGATGAAAAATATTGATATCACATGTTTCTCGTGTTCCTAAAATAAAAAGCATGTGCGTCTCTAAGATAAAGTAGTAAAGGGTCAAATCCCTAGCTATATCTCAGGTGGTTGAAGTTTCATTATGTGCCAAGATTCATATAACTAGAAGAAAAACCTGTGATCCATTCTTAAGCTTGTAATAATATTCAAAGAAGGCTAAAGCAAACTTGGAGAGGGTTGAAGTTCTAGTTTATGTTGAAATTAGGCTGAAAGGCCTCATTCCATTTCAATAGGCCGAAGAAGACTCAATTTTTGTTACAAAGGGCCGAGAAGGCCCTAGGGCTTGTTACAGTAGGCTGAGAATCCTTAGGAAGACTAAGGAGTCTCAGAAATATGATCCAAAGTAATATGAATTTCCTCAGTCAATATGAAATCCAGCACAATGTCTTTTGTGCATAAGGTCATCTAATATTTGTTTGGTGGTTTGTAACCCATGGATTAAAAAAGCCATTATATATTCAGGTCATGAAAAGAAACCCCTCTTAAGAATAAGTTTGACTGATATTTCATGCACTACCATGTCAAAAATAAGAGATCTAAGCCTCTATGACTAAGGCTGAGAAGTCTCAAGAAGCAGTCAAAACGAAGTTTGATATTATCCCTGAAGAAGGATTGATGCTTTAGTTGAAGTGATGAAGATCTGTTTTGGCCATTAAGAAAGCATGAGTATGTATCCATGCATACACCTACAGTGATGAGTTAGACGAGTATAAGGATTGTGATTTAATGCTTGAAATAAAAGGTATGTATCAACACTCAATTTAACTACAATGATCTAGATTGAGATCAAATGTTTTACCATGGAAGCTCTCTTATAAAATTTAGTTAAAAGAAATGATCACCAAATAGCCTTGAATATGCTTGGTTTAAAATAATTGTATCAAAGTTGATAAGGCTGTCATCTACAGGCTTATTTCGATCATAGGAACAGATTTGATTTGTTGCCTTACATCAAGGGATCCGTGAAGAAACCATCAAGGAAAGTTATGCTAACTATTGAAGGATTCCCATCACCTACAATTTCAGTAATAAGACTCATATATGACCTTCAATCATGCTAAAATAGTAGATTTGTAGCACGAAAGTCATTTCAAACGATAGAATTATAATTTTAGGTTATGGCTCAAAGTAAGTGTTGTAGTGACTACAACCAGCCTTCAAACTTTTGCCTTAGCTTCATTTTGGAGCCTCCCTACCAACCATCCTAGCAGCATATCTTGCACCATCAAGTACACAAGCTTCACTGGCTTTTCAGTAGCTTGCGATCCTGTGCATGATGATTTGTTTCACTCCCCTCATAGGCTACCATTCCGGACTTGTGCCAGCTATTGGATAAGCAACTCCCTCAGAAAATTGCATAATTCTAGAGGGGAACCACCCTTCCCTCTAGAAATTGCACAAATTTGATGGGCCCAAAAATTGCGCAGTAAAATCAAACAGACTTCCTCACGGAAATTATGCAATCTAGCCCAACAGTGTAACTCAACCCAAATATTATGCAATTCTAGGTAGCAGTCAGCTACTCCCAGAAACTATGCAATCCCTCTAGACAACTAGCCCATCTCCTCCTGGAAATTGTGCAAAAATCCCTCTCACTCAAGCAAGCTACTGCATGTGCCTTCACGGTGACCAGTTTGACCTAGTACCCAACAACTTGACTTGAATGCATGGGCTTCTTTTTGCTGAAATAGAAAAATGCTACATGAAAAAGGTGTCCCTAGATTTTAGGGATCTAGTTTTAATAGCTGGAGGTTACATGCAAAGATTATTTTACGAACTTTCCTCCAAGTGTCACTTTTTCCTAGATTTGTGGCATGCACGTCATGAGCCTCAAGCTTATTTATTCGACACTTCATAGCTCATTCTTCACATCAATCTTGGATCTCTGACATCCCACGACACATCTAGGAGTCTTCAGCACATCCAACTCAACTATTTTTGGGTAAGTCCGCTTTACTTGTATTTTGTAGCATTTCTATCACTTTTTGTGCTTTGGCTTGTGTGAGTGTTGTCTGCTTGATTTCAGTGAATTCTTGTTGTCATTTGCATGCATGTTAACTTATACAAGCATTGTTTCAGTTTTCATTTGCATCTCACCGCTGTCACATGCATGACACTGTTTTGCACGAATAGTCGCCAATTCGACAACTCGTTTCACACACATGCATGTTGTTTTGTTTTTTGAATCTTGCAATCATTGTTTGCATGCATGATCATTCACTCCTGCTTACACAGTATCACCATGCATTCACATATTCATATGCTTTTCGCTTCCCGCCGGCGGGTCTCGGCAACCTTGGCCTGGACTCTACCTTGCCAGGACAATATTGCGCAATTTTGAGAGGGAAGGCTCTACCTTACTCCCAGAAAATGTGAAAATTTGGCCAGACAGTGTTCTCCAGTATTTCCTTGTGCAATTCTAAGAGGTAGTGTCTACTCACCCCGAAAATTGCGTAATGTAGCCCCTGGGCCTACATCACTTGCCAACTGAAATTGTGCATTGCGCAATATCAACACCCAGTCAGCCAGTCTAGATCATGCATTGCGTAATTCCAGTAGTCAACCAGCCTCCTAACAATCTAGACTACCTTTTTCATAGTTCCAGTAGCCAGTCTCTTGGCCTCACAGTGAAAATTGTACAATGCTTGCCAACAGTCCCCTGGGTATGTTGCATGTCAGTCCTCAAGTTTTCTTTGGTTTTAACTAATACATTTATTTCCATGCATGTCACCATGTCTCCAGATATAGAAGGTGTTCATCCATCTCTCAGCAGTTCAGGATTAATGGCCTCCAAGAGAGCAGGGTGAAAGGACAACGACAAAAGTGCAACTAGAGATGTAGTTAAGCGAGTGTCTACAAGTTTGCCTATTTACAAAGACACAAAGCAGATCGTAGACAAAGACATCAACCTAAAATGGTAGGAGGTCAATGATGCATTCTCAGGGACATTAGGGGAAGATCTTGAAGGCTACCAAGCCTATGTGAACATTCACAAGTTCGGCTTGTACCGGATTGCATGCAGATATCCTGTGTTCCCATGCACAGACATGATACATTGGATCATCTCGCACACTGATCCTGAGATGATGGCATTGATCAGTTTTAGCTAGACAAAGATTGCTACTTTCACGACATAGGACTATCAGTAGATGTGCCACTTGCCGAAGCTAGTGATCACCATGGAGACCCCCTTCAGCATACCCAACAACAATGCCAACTCTAGGGAAATCTTGAATAACTGGGTGAAGGAGATGGCAAAATTCAAGATGACACCCAACCAGATTTACAAGATGAAGATACTACGGAAGGAGTATCATTACTTGGTCATATTTGCATGTCTCTTGTATGGCTAAGAGAGCATGGAGACCTTCCTCGAAGAGTAGGGTGAGTGCGTTGGACCAATTGGCTAATGAATGAAAAAGATGCAACTGGTCCAACATGTTGGCTCACAAGTTGAAGGAACATGAAACAGGAGCTCGGCAGTTTCCCAAATGTCAACAAGAAGAAATCTACATGTCCACTTACATATTGGAGGCAATCTGTGCTCGTCAGGAGTTACCGGGCTTGAAGTGGGCATGTACGTCAGCGGAAACTTGTGCGAACATTTATTGTAAATTTTTTTCTGAATGCATATTCCATGGAGTCATCGAAAAACTATCAGATCAATTGGTCACCCCTGTGTATAAGATGATATTTGAGCAGGATTCACCTTGCATGTCGAAGGAAGCAATGGAGGCATTGGTCGACATAGTAGATTAGTATGCCTCACCTCTTGGCACATTGATACAGATGTAAAATGTGGAGAAGCCTTCGCATCTTTTGCTAAAGTTTGCCATGGACAAGCTCTTCATGCAAAAAGTGTCATACCACATCTTGGCAAGACTATCAGTTAGACTACACCGGAAAAACAAAGCACCTTGGCCCACTCTTCCATTGCAGATTGTGTTTTACGAGATACAAACTCTCAAGCATGTGGATGCTAAGACAAAAGAGTTCAAGAAATTTACTTTCATCATCCAATGTTTCAATTTGTATGACCTGCATTGTTTTGTCAAGGATCACTATGAGAGAGTACAGTTTTCGTGGATCCACGGGGTGTGTCATTGGGCTGAAGAAGACCCATAGAAATATTGTCACAACTTCTCCAGGCATAATGAACCAGTTGGCATCATTGTGGAATGGTTAGCGAAGTAGCGTGAAGCCACATCCACAAGCGCACCAGCAACTTAGGTGAACATACTGATGTGTGAGAAAGGCAAGAGAAATATTTTTGACAGTGCAAAGGAAAAATAAAGTTGCAAGTTCAAAGAAAACCCACTTGTGTAGAAAGCATCTTTTGCAATAGAGGTGAAGAGGCAACAACATGACAGAAGGACCACACAAAGGTAGAGATAAAAATGGAGGATAGAGGAAATAGTAAAGGTGTTGCAAGAGTTGTAGGAGAAACTCCAAAAGGAACAGGAGCTGCGCATCCAGGAGAAGGAAGTGTAGCAGGGATGGACATAGCAAGGGGCGCAACATCAACAGATACATGCAATTGCACCCATATAGGTGGTAGACTCATCTGAACAACTCACACAAAGTAGACAAGGTGAGCAGTCGTAGGAGTAGGACTTCGCTCAAGAGATCGAACGGGCACTTGAGCAATTGGATATGGAGATGGGGTATCCATAGTTAGAGCAAGACATTAACCTCATGCCTTACCACTAAGAGGTTGACTGACTGGCTTCACCGGATCCAGAAGCAGAGTAGGTCCCTAACAACCAAGGAAATACTGAGATCCTTGGAGACAATCTACAAGAAGAGATTCATAACATATCATTTGATGAGTCGAAACACATAGTTGTGCAATCATGCAGAGTGTCTACTCTAGATGACCACACATATCTTGCTTAGTTTGAGGAATGAGTGATTGTATCTAACATGTGCAAGCACCCAACAACATTGACCGATGCTACCAAAGCATATGCCGAAGCCCCTAGCTCGAGTGTTTGCTTCTTGATAGCAAAGAACACGTGAATGGCTAAGGAGTTTCAGATGGCCAAGCAGGGAGGAGAACTGGTAACAACATTCGCCTAAGCAGAGTTGAAGAAGGCAATACTAGATGAAGTATAATCCCTTGAGATAGTCGTGCAGGCGTTGTATTCTAGATTTGGTACCATGCATAAGGTGGTTTTCCATCTCAACGGTTAGCAGCAGTGTTGTGCTAGGAGAGCACGTATCTTGTCGAGCTTGCATGTTGTTGTTGACCACATGAAAACATGGACAATGAGATACAAGGGAGCCCCATTACACTTTCCCAAGATGATGAATCCCATGGCTATTGAGTTCAAGGCACGCATCTAGAGTCATATTCGGAACTATGAAGAACTCCCCCAACTCATCACTAGTTTGGAGGCTTCCCATGCATGGGAATTCAAAAGCATGGATGTTGTTTTTCATGCACATGCGATCCCATCTATTGGGACACTAACCTAGGAAAAGACAAAGGCACAAGTCTGATTGGATCTAGACTCATACTTCGACGAGTTGATGGACATATCCACCAATGCAAACTTGGAAATCAATGCAGGCACTATGAATCAATATTTCACTAGTTCTACCACACTCAAGACAATGATGTGCATGTTATCAAATGAGTTGTACATAGGAGCCAAAGAAGTGTACCCAGATGCAACATAGGGAAGAGTTTGTTTCCAGAAAGATGTCATCACAGAGTACACGGAAACCATCGTGGACTACCGAGCTTGGCATCGGTTCGCCACTGTTGACTATCATGAGGATGTCAAAGAGTTGGTCTTCTCACAGTTTTGTGAGTCATAGTGATGCCTTGCATGGCTTGCTGAAGCCTATCTTTTCTCACATATGTACATGTGCAGATTGTATGCAACGTCTTGTCAAATGGAAGTTCAAGTGTCAATAGCTAAATATAACAATCATAAAGTAGTTGAAGATTCATGAGGGTAGATGAGCAGTCACAAAGGGGAATGTCAAGGATCACCCCACCCTTTTCTATATATAGTACCTCATAACTCATTTTATAGGCTTTTGGTCAGCCAAGCTTCCAATAGGAGAATCTTAGA
Organism: Pinus taeda; assembly: GCA_000404065.3. Classification (NCBI taxonomy): domain Eukaryota; kingdom Viridiplantae; phylum Streptophyta; class Pinopsida; order Pinales; family Pinaceae; genus Pinus; species Pinus taeda. The sequence goes on from APFE031301608.1 coordinate 34,137, forward strand.
GAAATCTTGGAGAGTATTGTAATGAGCCTTGGCTTCTCCACTATGCAGAGCTAGTACATCTCTTTGGAGGAGCAAGCAGCAATGATTGTAATGTTTTGCTATCGGGACTAGTGGTTGGTCATGGTTGTACTGTATGATTGGAACTTGCACTTATTAATATAAGAGAACCATCACATTTCATGTATATGTTGTTATTGTATTTCGACTATCTTGGTTACTCTAATGATATATGTATCTGTTTGCTTACACATGCATGTATGGACTCTTTTTGTATAAGTATGTATGAATCTTAATGAGATGTGTTGTTGGTTTAACCATCACTTTGGATTGTTAACTTACCTGATTTCAATTTTGTGATGCATCTTTGTTCATGTGTTCCCTTCCAAGCTACGTGCTTCCACAGGTTTCCAAGGGGTGCACTCACCTCACTTTCCATGTGTTAGAACCGTTCAGGCACCTTCCTTCGCTTGTTGCACATGTCACACCATTGCCACCAATATGGACATCTTACTTGCGTCTGCATGCAACTGCGGTCAAGGCGATACTGTACGATCCACTGTTAGGACTCCTACACCAAATGGTCTAAGGTCTAGTTGGGACTTCTTACTGGGGAGATCCTTTGACATGTTGGCAAGTCCAACACCATCAATATCTCTGGCGCTAGAAGGAGGGCCAAATGATAAGTTTAGCCCTCACATCCTATTTTGAATCTTTGCACATCCATCATGGATACTATCACACTCACCCCTCCACGATGTTTTTCATATGTCGAACCTCTCAACATCATGAACGAGCTTGTTGATCTCTTGTCTGAATTCATGTATGATGGTGAAGGTGAAGTAGCCTAGCCTAAGTACTTAGAAGACTTCTATTCATTCCTTGCAGATGAGTTCTATGCATAAGAGGCCAGCATACTACTTGTATACACACCTCATGAATCCCCACTATAGTGGTGTTGGAGTCTTACACTCAGCAACATGCACTCACTTGACCAGTTATGTGATCTCATTGCATCTACCTTCAATCATTTTTTATGTAGAACATCTTGACAAAAAACTATTACAACAACGGAAGACCCTGCAAGAATTTGTTATGGAATTTTGGGACCGCTTCCATGTGTTGCATTTTCAAGCTCTGAAAAGTTAGATGAAATTCTGGTATCTCATGGATAGATTTGAGTATTGTCTTACCAAATCTATTAATCCTAAGAATAATTTCAAGCCCAAGCCTCGTTCATCATACTTCGGTGATGGAGCTACCCAATCACAAATGGACATGGTCGTTGTCACAAGTGACTGTCCATTGTCCCCTCATCAAATAGCTCCATGACTACATAATGATGTGGGAGAACAGGAACACACATCTTCTCAACTATCACATCCTCCCAACATCACTTCTCTCAAATGTCACGCAGATTAGGCTGTGAATCCCATGAGTTGTCACATGTATTTCATACCTCAAATTCCATCTTCGTATTCTAAATATTCTCTAGATTGCACTATCTTGTGTTCTTCCATTTATGACTCTACAATTGTTGTGAACTAGGATAAATCTATTGACGGAGTTGGTGTTGCGCGACCAACATGTGTTGTTATTCATGAAGAGTATGACTGGGAGCTTGAGCATCAATCCTCGGTGAAGGATGACTCCCTTACATCTGAGCCTCCTCTATTTTTTCCTGACATCTTTGGTGATTATTCCATCCATGATTTTGCATGTGTATCTCTATCTACAGATGCACCCATTGTTGACCATTCGTAGAACACACCAGATGTCAATCCATCATCTGACAACAGAGAGAACCAATCATCCATTGAACATCCACCTGATCTTTCATCTGCTTTTTCTGGAAATGCATAGGGTGAACATTCTTGCTTCTCATATACCCCTCTGTGTGATTCATCAAATCATGAGGATGCCGACAAACATCATAGATTTTCTGACCTTGGTTGTCGTGATCTCTCTACTTCATTCGATCACGATGTTGATTCAACCATTTTTAATTTGTCGAAGACACTGGTCTATGATGATCTATCTGTCAACGAAGTCAAAACCCCCCAGACTATCGAAGCACTTCATCCCGACCTGATGGTTATGTTAGGCCCTCACTATCCTGATGTTGGTTTCACTTCCGATCAAGAAATTGTTGAAACACTCAAGGCTCCTCATCACTCATATGTATGCATGAAGATCAATCTCACACATAGATTATGCTTCCTCCACTCGAACTACACAACCCCGTCGCTCATGCATTGGAGGAATATTACATAACAAGAACACGTGAATGATGCGAATTGTATTTGGTTCTTTCATTTGCTTGGATTTCACAATCAAGACTATGCGTATTCTTAACAATAGTATGCAGTGTCACACAACATCATGGTAAGTCCACGTATTGCATTTCATGCACTTACACTCACTTATGTGCCATGGATGCATTTAAGCTTGGAGTGTGTTTGTCTTCATTCCTATATCTTTCTTGTTTTTTGGTTCGCACAGTTGTGTTGTTTGTGAACCATGCCTTCACTAACATGGGTCGACCAATGCGTCAGTGGCTACATTGGAAGTATCACTTCATGTGAGCAGACCCATGCACTATTAGCTTAGGTGTAGGAGTAATGTTTTATTTTGGTTTTTTTTCTTACATGCATATTTACGTCTTGCTTTGTCAGTATGCTTGCTTGCTTGCTTTTTTTCTTACTCCCTTTTCTTATGCATTTACTTCTACTTTTGTTTTTTTGTTTTTTTTTCTTGTTTCTATTTGTAGGTATTTTTGGATGAAACCATGTGCAACTCTTGAAACACGTTGGGTAAATTCCAATAGGACTTATGCAGTTATAAATACTTCGTTATTAATCATCCTGCCTCTACACTAATAACTTGTTGTCTTCAGTCCACGATACATCAATGGAAAATTTGTACTGTTCGAAGTGAACCTTGGTGAAAATACAATGCTTGTGCACTAACGAGTGTCACCTACTCTAGTCGGTTGTTTTAGGGTTAATCTTTGTCATCTCAGTCAAGTAGAGTAAAGTGAGCGGGAAAAACTTAATAGGCACGTCAGAGGTATATATAAACTAGTTCTCTAAAGGAACAACCACTTCTTCTCTCAATAAGTCAGGATCCCTCTTCCACCTCTGAAATGAATAATGGCTATGCACAATTATGAAAATAAAAAAAAAAAATGAAAAAATGGAAATGCGAAAAATTTCGAAAAAATAAAAAATGAATAAGGAAAAAGAAGAGAAAGGCTTCTTGTGCAGAGAGGTGATGCAAGTAACTTCGTCAGGGTACTAACCAGGCTCGTTAGCAGTGGACCGATGCTTGTGTTACTACATTACTTCGTCAGGGTACTATCCAGGCCTGCTGGTAGTGGAGCAACACAAGATATGAAACTAAATCTCTGATGACAAGAAAGCTTGTGCACCAATATACCCATCACCCCAATCGAAACAATTGTGTTGGCTTGGCTTGGAATCTGTGTTGACTGACGAAGTGCTTGGCAAAGGATATATCCTAAAATCAAGCAAGCGTGGAAACCAAGACGAATAGAGAACTAAACAATACTTTTGGAGGTGTTAGACTTTATTTCCATGAACAAGGTCCATTCAAAGAGATGGATTTCTACTAGTGTGTCGCCAAACGTTGTAGTTGCTACAACCACCCTCCAAATTTTTTTTGTAGCTTCATTTTGGAGCCTCCCCGCCAACCATCCTAGTAGCATGTCTTGCATTGTCAAGTACATAAGATTCATTGGATTTTCAACAGCTTGTGCATGATGGTTTGTTTCACTCCCCTCGCGGGCTACCATTCTAGACTTGGGCCTATTTTTGGCTGAGCAGCTCCTTCAGAAAATTGCGCAATACTAGAGGGGAACCAACCTTCCCTCCAAAAATTGCACAAATCTGCTAGGCCCAGAAATTGCACAATACAGTCAAATTCCTCAGGTAAATTGTGCAATCTAGCCTAGTAGTGCAGCTTAGCCAAAAATTGCGCAATTCTGGGTAACAATCAGCTGCTCCTCCCATAAATTTCACAATCCCTTTGGACAACCAAACCAACTCCTCCCAAAAATTGCACAAAAATCCCTCTCCGTCAAGCAAGCTGCTACATATGCCTTCAAGTTGAACAACTCCACCCAGGAGCTAACAACTTGGGTTGCATGAATGGGTTATTTTTTCGTGAAATATAAAAAAACTACATGCAAAAAGCATCCCTAGATTTTAGGGATCTATTTTTAGCATAAGGAGGTTACATGCAAATATCCTTTTACAAACTTTCCTCCAAGTGTCACTTTTTCCTAGATTTATGGCATGCATGCGAAGAGCCTCAAACTTATTTATTCAATGCTTTAGAGCTCATTCTTCACATTGATCTTGGAGCTATGACATTCCACAACACATCCATGATTCTTCGGCACATCTAGCTCAGTTATTTCTGGGTAAGTTTTCTTTACTTGTTTTCTGCACCATTTCTATCGCTTTTTGTGTTTTGGCTTGTGTGAGTGTTATATATTTGATTCCAATGAATTCTTGCTTTTGTATGCATGCATGTTAGCTTGTACAAGCACGTATTCTGTTTTCTTATGCATCTCACTCTTGTCGCATGCATGACACTATTTTTCACGAACGGTCGCCAATTCGGCAACTCATTTCACACACATGCATGTTGTTCCATTTTCTAAATCTTGCAATTTTTGTTTGCATGCATGATCATTCACTCCTGCTTACACTCAGTGTCTCCACGCATTCACATCTTCATATGCTTTCAGTTGCCCGTCAGTGAGTCTGGGAAACCTTGGCTCAAACTCTACCTTACCCGGAAAACATTGCGCAATTCTGAGAGGGAAGGCTCTGCCTTCCTCCAATAAAATGAAAAAATTTGGCCACACAGTTTTCTCTACTCTTTCCTTGCACAATTCTAAGAGGTAGTGTCTACTAGCCTATAAAATTCCATAATGCAGTCCTTGGGACTGCATCACTTGCCAGCTGAAATTGTGCATTGTGTAATCTCAGCACCCAGCTGACCAGTATGGATTGTGCATTATGCAATTCAAGTATTCAACGAGCCTCCTGACAATCCAGAATACCTTTTACATAGTTCGAGCAGCCAGTCTCTTGGCCTCCCAGTGAAAGTTGCGTAATTCTTGTGAGCAGTTCCCCGGGTATGTTGCATGTCAGTCCTCAAGTTTTCTTTGGTTTTAACTGACAAAATTTCTTGCCATGCATGTCCCCATGTCTCTAGATATAGTAGGTGTTCTTCCCTCTCTCAGCAGCTCAGGATCAATGGCCTCTAAGAGAGGAGGGTCAAAGGATAGCTATGGAAGCGCAACTAGAGATGCAGTTAATCAAGTGTCTATGAGTTTTTCGATTTACGAAGATACCAATATAATTGTAGACAAAGACATCAAGTTGAAATGGCAAGAGGTCAATGATGCATTCTCAGACACATTTGGAGAAGATATTGAAGACCGCCAAGTCTATGTGAACATTCATAAGTCTGGCTTGTACTAGATTGCATGCAGATATCTCGCGTTCGCAAGCACGAACATGATACATTGGATTGTCTTGTACACTGATCCCGAGACGATGGTATTGACTAGTGTCAGTAGGACAAAGATTGCTACCTTCAGGGCATAGGAATATCAATAGATGTACCACTTAAGGAATTCAGACTTCTGTGATCCATAATCTTGTTTGGAGAATAATTTTGGCAAAATCACATAAAAAATCATTTGTCAACGCGTTTCGAACCAACCAGTGTGGTTCATCGTCAGGACAAGTTGAACATCTGATCTGAGCAATGCATTAAATAGGGATAGCAGGCCATTCCAACAGCTAAAATTGACTGAGTAATGGTTAATCAGACCTCTAACAGCTAGGTTTGACCAGGCCCCAGGGGGAGGGACCTAAATTTATTTAATTATTTTATATATCTATTTATTTAATTTTTATAATTATATATAATATTATGTGTATATTGTTTATTAATGTTAATATTATTATTACTAATATTAATATATTATTTTCCATTACGCTTATATAATATTAATATTATTAATAAATATTACTATAAGATCGGATCTTCAACTTGTCCTGACAATGAAACACACTGGTTGGTTCGAAACGCGTCGACAAATGATTTTTTATGTGATTTTGCTGAAATTATTCTCCAAATAAGATGTACCACTTGCCGAAGCTAGTTATCACCATCGAGACACCTTCAACATACCCAGCAACAATGCCAACTCCAGGGATATCTTGAAGAACTGGGTGAAGGAGCCGACCAAATTTAGGATGACACCCAAATAGATTTACAAGATGAAGATACTACGGAAGCCATATTAGTACTTGGTCATATTTTCATGTCACTTGTATGGCAAAGAAAGCACAGAGACTTTCCTGTAGATTTGGGTGATCGCGTTGGACCAACTGGCCAATGAAGGCAAAGATTGCAACTAGTGCGACATGTTGGCTCACAGGCTGGAGGAATAGGTAGCAGGAGCTCAAAAACCACACAAAGGTCAGTAAGAAAAAATATACATGTCCGCTTACATCTTGGATGCAATCTGTGCTTGTCATGAGTTCCCAGGTTTGAAGTGGGCATGGACATCAGTGGAAACCTCTGTGAACACTTACTGTAAACTGATTTCCGAATGCATCTTCCTTAGAGTCATCACACCACTATCAGATCATTTTGTCACCCCGATGTACAAGATTATATCTGAGTAGGATCCACCTTTCATTTCTAAGGCATCAATTATGACACTAATCGACATATAGGATTGGTATGCTTCACCTCTTGGCACCTTCATACGGACGTACATTGCAGAGAAGCCTCCGCATCTTTTACTAAAGTTTTCCATGGACAAGTTCATCATGCAAGAAGTGTCATACCACATCTCAGCAAGAATGTCTGCTAGACTGCACTGGAAGAAGAAGGCACCTTGGCCCACTCTTCCATTTTAGATCGAGTTGTACGAGATACAGAATCTTAAGCATTCGGATGTTGAGATAGAAGAGCTCAAGAAATTTACTTTCGGCACTCAAAGCTTCAATCCACATGACCCGCAATTTTTTGTGAAGGGTCACTGTGCGAGAGTACAGTTTCCATGGATCCACAGAATTGACGTGTCATTGGGATGAGGAAGAACCATGCGATATTGTCACATCTTCTCCAGACCCAATGAACCGAACAACATCATTGTGGAATGGTTAGTGAAGCAGCATCCAGGAGAGTACCAGTAGCAACAAAAGCAAAGATAAATATATTGACGCACGATAAAGACAAGAGAAATATTGTCGATGATGAAGAGGTAGAATAAAGATGCAAGTTCAAAGTAGACCCATTTATGCAGAAAGCAACTTTGGAAATAGAGTCAAAGAGGCAACAATGCAACTGAAGGACCGTGCAAAGGAAGGGAGAAAAACATAGGATAGAGGAAACAGTGAAGGAGTTGCAAGAGTTGAAGGAGAAACTTTGGAAGGAGCAGGAGCTGCGGAAAAAAGACAAGGATGTGCAGCAAGGAAAAACACATCAGGGGGCGCAACATGCACAGATAGAAGAAACTGTGCTCGTACAGGTGGTAGACTCATCTGAACAGTTGGCACAAAGCAAACATGGTGAGTAGTCATAGGAGCAGGACTTCGCTCAAGAGATCGAATGAGAACTTGACCATATGGATACGGAGATGGAGTAGCCATAGTTAGAGAAAGATATCGACCTCATGCCTTACCACCAAGAGGTCGACCCATCGGCTTTATCAGATCTAGAAGGAGAGCATGTTTTGAGTGACCAATGAAATATTGATATCCTTGCAGACCATTTGAAAGAAGAGATGCACAACATATCATTCGAAGAGTCACAACATAGAGTTGTGAAATCACACAGAGTGTCTACTCCAGATGACCACACATCTCCTACATAGTTTGAGGAATGAGTGATCATATCTTACATGTGCAAGCATCCAACAGCATTGGCCAATGCTACCAAAGAATATTTCGAAGCCACTAGCTTAAGTGTTCACTTCTTGATAGTAGAAAACAAGCGAATGGCTAAGGAGTTTCAAACGGCCAAGCAGGGAGGAGAAATGTTTATAGAAATTTCTTGAGTAGATTTGAAGAAGGTGATAAAATATGAAGTATCATCCCTTGAGAGAGTAATGTGGGTGTGGTATTCCAGATTTGATACCGTTCATAAGGCAGTTGTCCCTCTCAATGGTTGGTAGCAACGTTGTACTAGGAGAGCACATATCTTGTCAAAATTGCATTCTTTTGTTGACCACATGCAAACATGGAAAATGAGATACAAGGGTTCCCTATTACACTTTTCCAAGAAGATGAAGCCCAAGGCGGTTGAGTTGAAGGCACACATCCGGTGCCAGATCTGAAACTATGAAGAACTCCTGCAACTCATCACTAGTTTGCAAGCTTCCCATGCATCGATATTTAGAAGCATGGATGTTGTTGTGCATGCACATGCGATCCCATATATTGGGACACTCACCAAGGTAAAGAAAGAGGCACAAGTCCAATTGGATCTAGACTCATACTTTGACAAGTTGATGTGAATAGCAATTAGTGCAGACACTATGCATCAATATGTCATTGGTCCGGCTACACTCAAGACAATGATGTGCATGTTAGCAGATGAGTTGGACAGAGGAGCCAAAGTAATGTACCTAGATGCAAGAGAGGAAAGAGTTTGTATCAAGAAATATGTCACCACAGAGTACATGGACACCATCGCGGACTACCAAGATTGGCATTAGTTTGCCACCCTTGACCATCATGAGGATGTCGAAGAGTTGGTCTTCCAACAATTGTCTGAGTCATAGTGATGTCATGCATGGATTGCTCAAACCTATTTTGTCTCACATGGGTACATGTGTAGATTGTATGTAACATCTTGTCAAGTGGAAGTTGAAGTGTTGATAGCTTAATGTAATAGTCATAGAGTAGTTGAAGATTCATGAGGGTAGATGAACAGTCACAAAGGGGAACGTCAAGGGTCACCCCACCCTTTGCTATATATAGTACCTCATAACTCATTATATAAGATTTTGGTCAGCCAAGATTTCAATGGGATTATCTTAGAGAAAGCTTGGAGAGTATTGTAACTAGCCTTGGCTTCTCCACAATGCAAAGCTAGTGCATCTCTTTGGAGGAGCAGGCGGAAGTGACTGTAATGTTACACTATCGAGACTAGTGGTTCATCATGGTTGTACTTTATGATTGGAACTTGCACTTCTTAATATAATAGAGCTAGCACGTTTCATTCATATGTTGTTATTGTATTTCAGTTATCTTGGTTACTCTAATGATATATGTATCTGTTTGCTTATGCATGCATCTATGGACTCTTTCTGTATAAGTATGTATTAATCTTACTGAGATGTACTGTTGGTTTAACCATCACTTTGGATTGTTATCCTACTTTCTTTTGAGTTTCTGATGCATCTTCGCTCGTTCCAAGCCACATGCTTACACAGGTTTCCAAGGCGCACACTCACCTCACTTTCAATCTGTTAGAACTGTTCATGCACCTTCCTTGGCTTGATGCACATGTCACACCCTCCCTACTAATAGGGACATCTTACTTGCTTGTGTGTGCAATCATGGTTAAGGCGATACTGTACGACCCACTGTTGGGACTCCTACACCAAACGATCTGAGGTCTAGTTGGGACTTCTTACCCAGGAGATCCCCTGACATGTTGGTAGGTCCAACACCATCAACAACAAGATAAGGCCAAAACCAAACGTTGGGGTATGATATAATGAAACTATTTTAAAAATGTTTCACTATATTGGAAGCAAGATGTTGAAGCTACAAGTTCTTGAATTTTTTGTCATGTACCCTACACCGTTAAGTAAAAGTCCTAGAAGATGCATTTCACATGTTGGTACTAAGGTATGACCTATGTTGAAAATGGTTTATTTGGATACTCAGTGCCAAAATCTATACTTTTCACATCAAAGGAAAATATCATTGTCAACAATATGTTTTTGAAGAAAGCACACCTTGATGGAGGAAGTTCATTGGATATGACAAGCTTACAATGAAGAAGAGGTTGGTTGTCCTTTCATTTTTAAGACCAAAGTCCTCTCAAGAAAGAATGATTGATTCGCAAAACTTGATGTGTTCTTATTATTGATAAGCTGAGGTATTGCATCAAGGATGTTGCAACTCCCAAGGCTCTCAAATTAAATTATCAACCTTAGGTTCGCACAAACATAGAGGTGATAGTGTTATATGCACAGTAGGTTAATTTCTACTCATGTCAGGCTTAGTCATTAGATCACATTGAAGTATACAAATACCACTCCTTCAACTAACTACAAAGATAATTTCTATTAAATGTAGAGGCTACTTGTGATTACAGAAAAGGAAAAGGATACACTAGTTGCAAAAATAAACCATGCCACTCTTTTTGAAAACTAATCAAATTAATGTTTACTTTCATGAATCATTAATCTAATTGAAAATTTCTTGAGAATAAGAAATTTAGTCTACAACACATAACTAGGGAATTCAAAAATAACTAAGTCTAATCTACTTATTGTTCTGTGTTTTTGTGGAAAAAGGACATGTTTGGAGTGGTCGTAGAGTCTCCCTAATCATGGAATCAAAGCCTGGGGGCCATTATTCAACTTCAAAATGTGAAAGTTAGGGTCCTAGGAAAAATCTGGTTGAATTTAGACAATGTTATAGGTCTACTACAGGAGGCTTTGTTTTGCTATAGGAGTGCCCTTTTCTGCTACACGAGTGAGTGTAAGAGTTTTCTGAGGGAAAATAAGGTGTTCTAAAGGTTAAGGAAGGTGGATTAGGATTAAGGAAGTATGTGTAAGTCCTTTTACCAAGCTTATCCCTCAAAGGCCCATCTTGCACAAATGTTTATGCCCACTGTGTCCTTCACTAACCTTCAAAAGATGATCTCGGTGGAAACTCTAGAGAGTAGTATGAGGCGTTCTAGAGAAGGATGGAGATGAAAAGGTGGATTTGGATGAGTGTGCCAACCCTTACAAGTCATCGATAGCCACTTCAAACTAGTAATCAAGGACATACATCAATATTGTAGTGAAATTAATCAAAGTGGAAAGCATGAGTTGAATTTTATTTCTTCAAGATCTATTATATCCTATGGCATACATCTAATATATTTTCTAGATCTTGTTGTTAACTCATAAGGTGCAGAAACTAAGCATGCAAAATAATTTCATCCAAAACCTAGCAATTTCCAAGAAATCATAAACACATATTTTTGGCTTGTTGTTTAGACTCTTCAACCACACTTCCAACAAGAGAGGTGGTGATCAAACCCGAAACTACAATTTTTGCAATATAATTCCTACTTAAAAAAGGAAATAAATATAATGACTTGAAAAATAACAAGGAAAGAATACATGAGATGGACTAAAGCCGCTATGTTGGGCCCAAACCCAAGGGTTTCAGCCCTCCAAAGTTTACTCAGATGTAGACCAAGAATAAGCTTTCCATTAACAGAAAATGAGATTTTCATACATCATATAAAAGATGAAAATAATAGTGTCAAGCAATTGGATCTCAAAAACTACTCTTATCTCCAACAAAAGTTTGAACCCTAATAAGCCCTTAGGCTTATTTATTTATATAAAAAGTGATTGAGGGGCAGTTCCTTTGAGAGGAGGATTGCTTCCCTCCAAAATCTTTAAAGTGGTGGATATGGTTCCCTTGGATCTCCACATGCACTTGAGTTCCTTGGCTACCAGTGGACTTCGAGCTGTTGGTGAGGAATTTTGGGACTCAAGTCGAGGCTGAGAGTTAATATAGTGGACAAGGCTCCTATTCTTTCTAGATGCCTAGAGCATGCCCCCTGCATATTAAATATCTCCAAAAATACTTCTTCTCCCTCCACATTAATCACATCAGGGCATGAAATATGACAAGCACCCTTTAGTATTTCTTCTAATAACATTATGGCTACAAAATGTAAATTAATGTAAGAAAAGGAGAGTTTAAAGGCTAGAGGATAGCACAATGGGCCTCAAAATATACCTATTGATGGGACCCATCATTACCCCCCTGTTGAAGGTGTTACTTAGCCTTTGACCAACTCACTCACTGATGTGAAGTTCATTCATGGCCCTAGTGGCCTCTCTAACATCCCAAGGCACCTAAGATGGTGTGCCTTCTTGTGGATAGAACCCTGTAGTTGCTTTTATGATTTGATTTAGAATATTATATTTTTGTGTTAATATCCTTCTCATATTAGAAACAAAATTGTTCCATTGTGCTTAAGGATTCATGAATTTTTTTCAAGCGAAATTATGATTTTTTATGTTAATTTTATGAGAAATTTGACATAAATAAGAGATTGAACAATAACATAAACATGTACAGAACATCATCAAAAATGCATTACAATAGGAACATGATAAAGGAGTTCACCCCTCCTAGGCTACATCTTCTTAGTCCATCTTCCAATGGCTTGGGCATCTCTATTATGCTAAAAACATGTAAAAATATGTGTTTACAATGCTCAAATGCCTCTAAAACCTGCTCCAATGAGTCCATAATATGAAAAAATGGTTCCCTAGCCTCTTTTTCCTCCTCATTTTGTCAAAAATTGCCTTAGTTATGACTTATGTCACTCTTTCCACAATTTCCTCCTCTAAATATGGCTAATTGCTAGTTAAATTCATTATCTGAAGTTCATTCTAGTAGTTCTACTAAAACTGGCAGTCCTGCCAACTTCCTCTCTTATCTCACGGTTAAGGCTGAGTGGTCACATACAAGGTGGTTAGGTCTGGTAGTTGAGGCAATGGTTCCAACAACTCTATAGGAAATCGCAATCAACAAGAATCAGAGGTAATATATATATATATATATATTACCTCTGTAATGTGCGATCTATGATTGTGATATCACATCACAACCCAATACGGTGCGATCTATGATTACGATATCGCATCACAACTCAATACAGTGGGGGCTCATTTTGTAACACTTCCATTTTGCTATGTGTGATAGATAATTGCATCATAACCCTGACTTGCTTTAAAGACGACTCTTTAATGCCTTCTGGTTATGATGTGCAATTGTGATTATCACATCGTACCCTAGCTTGCTCTAGGGCTAATTCTTTAATCCCATCTTGCCTCCAATATGTGATTTGTGAAATGCGAGGTACAATGGTAACCTCCCACTTGGAGCTTCCCCATTCATTGAAGAGTCATACCACGTCATCTGCTCCTACCATCTATCCAAGTCAAACTTTAACTTTAACTTCCTCTAACTTCTTCATATGAGCTCAGATTCGAGTTTCATTCACACTCTTGGAATTAGGATGATGAGCACTTCAATCTGAAGCTAATTTTATTGAGATTCTTCCACTCTAAGTTTTGAGCCTAATTTTGAGCACCTCATGATTCTATGTTTGCCCACTCCTTTCTTTCTTTTTCCTGGTCTCTTCTCTCGTGTAGTCCGCACAATACGGGAGGATCGAGTTTGAGCCCTACCTAATTGATATTTAATCTTTGAATGATTTTTTTTTAAAGTGGGGTCTTCTCTAAGGAATTCCTTAGTATTTTAGAAGAGTTATATTCTTCGATTTGCAAACTGTGAGGTGGAGCATGCCATCCCCTTTGACAAGTCTGCAAGCTCTCAGTCCCCCAAAACCTAAGGGTGTCCTTAAAATGGAGGATTGTTCTTGTGTTTCCATGTACTGAGGGGCCAATTTTAGATTAATGGAGATGCTTTTATGGTTACTGATGACAACCTTGGTTCTGACTAATTCTACTCTGATGTACAAAGGCTAATCTTCTTCTTTGTTAGGCTCCTATAGTACTAGTGTAACCCCTTATTGTTATTATTACAACCCCCTTATTATATTGTTGTACCCATGTAGTCCCCATATTGTTACTATTGTGCCCCATTGAAGCCCACTATTGTTATTATTATGCACTTACATTATTATTGTTATGTTGGCTCTAATTATAGTATGACCCCTTAGACTCCTATATATAGAAAGGAGGTATTTTCATTTGTAGTATCCAGTAATTGTTCATTTGTGTAATGTAAAGGAGGTTTCCCCCTCGAAGAGGCTTATTCCTAAGGTGTTGATCTCTCTTTTCTATCTTTTTGTGAGCTGGTTTCATCACATTTGGTATCAGAGCTATGGATTCTAGGGTTTTGTTGCTCCAAACAGGTCATCATGGAATTTTCAGTATAACTATTTCGCTACAAAGTTTCAGAAGCTAAGAAAAAAACCCATTTGAAATGAAATCGTTCTAAACCTCGGCTCTGAATTTCAGATCCTGTCTTGCCATATTTTCATAGATATAGTCTGAGGAAGTTAGGGTTTTTGCAGACCACCAAATTACATTCCAAACAGGTGACCTAGGGAAAATCATCATAACTTTCTCTCTAAGCATTGGATTGAAATTTTTTAAGAAGTTACAGAAAGGGGATGGACTGTAGCTTCTTTTGTACATTTTTTAGATCTAGAAGTTGAAACAGTGACATGTGTCACGTCATACTAGTTCACTCTACTGAACTAGTCTATAATCAGGTCACTTTGGAGATTTGGCATAACCTTTCCTTGAAGAACCCGATTTGGATCAGACTCGTGGCATTAGAAAGAGGACGCAAAAGGCTATTGCACGACGCGATTTTAGAAGTGGAAGATCCAAAATTATAGAGTTACAGTCATTTCAAGATCGAGCTGCTAAAATCAAGAAAAAATGAGATGAGGAAGTTTGATGGCAAGTATCTTGAAAATTGGATACTTCAGATGGAGCAATATTTTGCCCTACATGGTGTACCGCTATTACAAAATGTATGTATTGCACTTTCATATTTAGAACCGAATCAATTCTTATGGTATAAAGGGCTTTGTTTTCGTAAACCACTTGTCACGTGGTCAATTTTCACGGAGGAAATAATAGCACATTATGAGGATACAAAGAGAAACTCCTTCTTTAGCCAATTGATAAATCTCAAACAAAAGGGTTCAATGGAAGATCACATTGAAGACTTTCAAAAATTGAATAGAAGGGTAAATTATATTCCAAAGAAGCAAAGGATTGATGTCTTCATAGCGACTTTAAATGATAATGTTCAACATGAGGTTCATTTGTGGGAACCTGATTCATTGGAGGAGGCATTCGAGTTGACAAGAAATATCGAAAGCAAAATTATGAAAACAAGGAATCCCACTACTCATGACTATAATTATGGAAGTGTTTTTTCTCATAGCCTTCCACAACCTACAGGGATTACACCACAACAATTGGGAGAAAAAAATAGAAAAAAGGGCTTTGTTACAATTGTGATAGAAAATGCACTAAAGGTCATAAGTGTGCTGAGAAGAAATTATTTTACATAGAGTATGAAGAGGAGGAAGAAAAGGATCAAGAAACATCAAAATAAGACGATATATGCTAGGACACAACCACAGAGAAAGAATAAATGAATCTGACCATATCTTGTAAAGCATTGGCAAGAATTACCACTTAAAATCTCAAGATAGAAGGACATATCAAGAAGAAAAAGGTTCAAGAAGTGAAATATGACATCGAGAAAGAAGAGATGAATCCAACCATATCTTGCAATGCATTGGTTGGAATTACTACTCCACAAACTATCAAGATAGAAGTACATATCAAGAAGAAAAATGTTCAAGAAGTGAAAGATCACATTGAGCATCAAGAAATGAATCCAACCATATCTTGTAAAGCATTGGAAGAAATTAGCACTCCTCAAACTCTCAAGATAGAAGGAAATATCAAGAAGAAAAAGGTTCAAGCAGTGAAAGATCACATCGAGCATCAACAACAAGTTCTCCAACTTTTAAAGGATAACGCCACTTTGGTGTAGAATCAAATGAAAAAAAAGGTAGATCAACATTGCAGTGAAAAATGTTTTAATGTAGGTTATTGGGTATTTTTACGGTTACATCTCAAGCAAGCTATTTATGAGAAGGAAATGTTGGAAATACTACACACACTTAAGAAATGGTGACCTTACCTAATGGGAAGACACTTCAAGATAAAAATGGATCATGATAGTCTTAAATACATTTTAAAACAAATATTATCATTAGAAGAACATAAAAAATGGGTAACAAATATGTTGGGTTATGACTTTGGCATCATCTACAAAAAAGGGAAGAAATTTTTTGTTGCGGATGCACTCTTAAGAAAGGATGAGGATGTGGAAGCATTGTCTTGTGCTATTTCTATTATCCAACCAAATTGGATAAATGAAGCAAGGGATGAATGGAAGAAGGACAAAGAAGTGTGGCCAGTCATTCAAAAGTTGTAGAATATCCCAATTCAAACAATATTTCCAGAACTTGAAGAGGAACGAAAAATCATATTGGAACCTGGAGCAGTCACAGAAACAAGAACCCCATAGCTAGGAAATCAATCAATTTCAGAGTATCTCATCAAGTGGAAGAATTTACCCGCTAAATATTCCACATGGGAGGACAAAATTTTTATATAGAAGCATCAAAAACTACTCAAGCGTTGAGGGCAATACTTTTTGAAGGAGGGGCATGTTAGGCCCCTATACTACTAGTGTAACCTCTTATTGTTATTAGTACAACCCCCTTATTATACTGTTGTACCCATGTAGTCCCCATATTGTTACTATTGTGCCTCATAGAAGCCCACTATTGTTATTATTATGCCCTTACATTATTATTGTTATGGTGGCTCTCATTATATTACGACCCCTTAGACTCCTATATATAAAAAGGAGGTATTTTCATTTGTAGCATCCAATAATTGTTCATTTGTGTAATGTAAAGGATGTTTTCCCCTCGAAGAGGCTTATTCCTAAGGCATTTATCTCTCTTTTCTATCTTTTTATGGGATGGTTTCATAACATTCTTTGGTCATCACCCTCTTCACTTCCTTAGCTCTTGTTTCTTCATGGGTCAACTAAGGGGATAGCACCATTAGTTGCATGTCCCCCAAATCTTGATCTTGGGTCCCAAAAGTTAATGTATGTGAGGATAATATTATGCATATAGAAGTCAACTATTTTGGCTTTGTCCTCTGTACGTACCTTCTAAAAAAATTCAATGAACTTCTTGTAGTCTTGGAATGGTAGAGATCCATATTGTGCTAATGTTTTTATTTGGAATTGCAACCACTACTTGTTGAGGAAGATGGCATAAGACTTGGATAGTTGTCTACATTATATGGCTTCCATGGAAAAACTTTCCAGGGTGGTAAGTTGTACCTCCTTTTCCTGTAGTTGCTCCCTTAGTGTTTGAGGGCTCTCTTCAATCGAAACCTCCTTGTATGGCTCCTATTGCTTCTTCCTTAAGTTATCTGAAGGGATTTTTTCAAGGTTTGCCTCTAAGCAGTCTCAGGTGTAGAGGTAGAGATAGGGTGATTGATGATTTTTGGTCAGAGAAGGAGAAGGATGATACCCTTTATTGTAGTGGAAAACTTCCTCTACTTCTACCTTGCCTTTCTTACATGATAAAATGATTTTTTAAAAGGAATTGACTCTTACAAGGGTTTGCTACAGGGTTCTTGTAGCAAGCATATTCTTTGTGAAATTGTATGGAAAGTGAGGAGGGAGGATGCCACTTACCCCTTTCTGGATGAATCGTTGATGCTCATGGCGGTTTGAGGAAAAATTTCAGTGTTTTGGACTCCTTTTCTCCTCTTAGTTCAATCTTGTACCAGATCCTCTGTGTTCATGTAGCAATTCATGTATTCTTGTAGTAGTGGTGTCTAGTCCTGTAGCTCCTGTAGACCAATTTTGTGGCTCTTATATAGCACCTTAGGTAACCTCTAGTAGCATCTAGCTCAACCTCTGATGTTTTGGTGGGATCTTCTAACCTTTTTCGAGAATGGGCATTGGTACGAGTGAAACCGAGCCTTGTGCTTTTATTCTTTTTGTGGTAATTTCTTGGTGCACTTGGTGACTTGGGATTTTCTCGTATTTTCCTCTTTTAGTTGTTTTCCCCACTCCTCATAAATATCGCTCCCACTTATTTGACTTTTCCAACTTGCATGGATGGCTGAATACATTGTAATTTACTAATAGAATGTGGCCAAGTTTACTGGCCAACTCCAACCCATAAAAACTCTATTCATGCTCATTATACACACTTTTTACCATTCTATACATATGGAAGAGGTGAAGGGTGTCATACCTGAGCCTACATGTGATGTCGAGTTGCTAGAGATGCATGCATGTTTTTGATGTTTTGATCATCGATCAACTGTCCTTTGGACGTGTTTTCATCCATTTTCTTGCTTGTGCCCAAGTCCTCATTAAACAAAACAATGCGATGATGTATCTGGTTGAAACAATCTCTTTTTTATGTTGGTCTTTTCTAGTGATTGATTTCTTTCATGAATTGGATTGGTGACCGCATAGTTTCTCCTTGGGTATGGTGTGAATTCTCTAAAGCTCAAGGATGGCCTCTATATACCTCAATATGGCCAAATCTTCATTTTGCATCTACAACAGTATGTTGATCATGATTGGGTTGGATTTCTGCAGACTGCTACAAGAGTGATCTCTTTCCTAGAGCAGTCACACAGTTCTTCCCCAAAACCTCTTACTGCATGCAAGGCCTTTAATAAACCATGGTGAGCCTAAGGATAGTCATAGAAGCTTATGAAGGTGGTGAAAGTGTGAAAAAAAAGTGACAACAAAGTCATTTTATGTTTTTTTTCATGGTTAGAGACAAGGAAAATTTTAAGGATGGAAGTTTATCTTAAAGTTTAGAAGCCTTGGTGAACCTTACTAGTCCCTAATATGCAGATTGTAAAATGTTTGGAAATATTTTTGTAAAAGTATTTATATTTCTAATGATTTTATATTAGTCTATATAAAATTTTGGTGGTTTTTGAGGTAAAAATTTTTTATACTATGAAATGTGGGTGAATTGTTTTAGAAAAATGGAAATTGGCAAATCTTCTTCTTCTTCTTCTTCTTCTTTTTTCTGAAAAAAATATGGAAAATTAACCCACCTGTGAATATTAGCCCCTAAAATTTTCCCTGGTCAGAGGTGGAATATTAAGGATGGAATTAGTTTAATGGAGTGGATGAGAGGTGAAGGAAGTTGAATGGACCCCTCCTAACATTTTCCTAAGGAAAAACATGACTTTTGGTCCTATTTTCTAGGTGGATCTCAATCCTATATCATTTCGGGTCGATCTTGTAATAGTTCAGGACATCTTGTAGCATTGCAAGGTTGAGGAAAAATTGGGTGCAATTGCCTGCTAAGTGATGGAGATTGGTTTTGAGGTGGATGAATGATGATGAAAATGCAATGATTGTACTAAGGGGGATGGAGAAATGGACTGTGGACTATGTTCCTTCAATTCTTTCTTCCTTCACTGTTTGGAGTCCTGCAAAAGAAAATTGTCAATAAAATTTATGTGAGGACTCCTCCTTGTGTGTGTCTTTTTTGTGAGACATGTAGAGAACCTCTGGAGAGCTTTTCAACCTACATGCCTGCCATAGGTTCCTTAGAGAAGGTTTCCACTTGGGGATATTTTCATTTTATTTCTCTTCTCTCTTTTTTTTTCTTTTTTTTTTCTCTTGGGTTGCCTCATAGAGGTTTTCAACCCTATAGTTCGCCTTGGATGCCTCATGGAGGTTTTCATCTAGGCTCTTTATTTATTTTTTTCTTTTTTCAGAAGATTGGTTGACTTAGGGCTATGAAACTCACAATCACATTCTACTCCTTTCTAATTGAACTCATAAACTCTTCTTTGGACAGAGGTCTCTTCTACAACTTCAACCTATAACCATTAACAAGCAAGGGGATACCTTCCTCATTAATTTTTCTGATTTGGATAAGCCCATTCTCATGACATTTTTCCACTAGATAAGGGCCCAACCATCTTGTAATTAATTTTCCTTTGAAATATTTGAATCTTGATTGATATAGAAGGGCCCAATCACCTTCTTAAAAATCTCTCTCCCTAATGTGTTTTTCATGCCAAATATTCCTCTATAGTTGGGCTACCTCACTGTGAAGGAGATCTTTCAACTTGAATTCATCTAAACCGTTGAGTTGGAGCAACTTCTCTTGTTGTGTTGCAGTGAGGTCCAAGTATAATTGAGCTACCATACTTAGGGTATTGTATTCGAATTCAATGGATATCAGGGCCTTCTTCCCATAGACTAATTCAAATGGGGAAATCTAGTGGTGGTCTTCCAAGTGGTGTTATAGGCCCAAGTGGATTCTATAAGTCTATCTGTCCAATCCTTTCTATTGATGCTTGCAACCTTGGTCCGAATGTTCTCCAAGGCTTTGTTTGTTACCTCCACTTTCCCATTTTTCTAATGGTGATAGGTAGTGGATGTCTTGTGCTTGATGTGGTGTTGCTTCATGATGTCTTTGATCATATTTGAGGTGAATTGTGTCCATTGATCAATGATCATCTCTCTTGGAAAACCAAACTTGTAGAATATGTTATCCCTTATAAACTTGGTCACCTTCTGCTCAGTTTTTTTCTTGACTTCCTGTGTTTCAACCCATTTAGTTAGGTAATTATTGCACACAATGATATACTTCTTTTATCCTTATGGGGGATCAATGGAACTAATGAATTCCATGCCCCATTTATCAAATGGATATAAAGTCACTTGACATTGTAAGGGAAATTAATCCTTAGTTGTGGCCTTACCCATCATTTTGCATTGATCACACCTAATGGTGTACCTTATTGCATCTTGATATAGAGTGGGCCAATAGTAACTAGCTTGTAGAAATTTGAAGGTTGTTCTCTTAACAGAAAAGTGGCCTCCACAAGGTCCATCATGGCATGTTGAGAGGATGTCAAAGACCTTCTCTTCCCTCACACATCTTCTCAAAACTTAATCTGGACCCAACTTGAAAATTTTACCTCCATCCAAGTAAATGGGGCAATTTTCCTATTAATCTTGATTTTCTCCTTGGAGGATAGATTAGGAGGGAACCTACCAGCAAGCAAGTAGTTTTCTATATCAGAAACCCAAGAAAATAGCACCAAGATGGAAAAGAGGTGTTCATCTAGGAGTTGATCATCTACCATCTCCTCATTCTCTGCAGGCAAGGTAAGTCTTGACAAGAAATCTACAACCACATTCTCTTTCCCTAGTTTGTCAACAATAGTCAAATCAAATTGCTACAATAATAACAACCATCTAATTATCCTAGCATTGACACTAGGCTTATTCACTAAATAATTAATGATTGCATGATCAATGTTGAATTTTTTTTTATATCCAGTGATGTAGTGCCTAAACTTGTTCAAAGAGTGTACCACAACTAGGATTTGTTTCTCAATGACTATATAGCTTAGCTCAACTTTAAAAAGTTTCTTACTGATGAAATTGATATCATAGGGAAATTCGTCTTCCACTTGTCCTAAGGATTCCCATACAACTATATATGATGTATCAATGTGTATATGGAAAGTAACTCCTAATTGGGACCCCAACAGATGGGTGCAATGGTCAACTTTTCTTTTAGCACTTTAAAGGCCTTTTGAATTATTTATTTATTTATTTTTTTTTTTAATTTTTTTATTTAATTTTTATTTTTTATTTTTTTATTATTTTATTTTTTATTTTTTTTATTTTATTTATTTTTATTATTTATTTTATTTATATTTATTTATTTATTTTTTTTTTAATTTTAATTTATTTTTTTTAATTATTTATTTATTTTTTATTTATATTTTTATTTTATTTTTATTTTTATTTTTTTATTTTTTTTTTTTTTTATTTTTATTTTTATTTTTATTTTATTTTTTTTTTTTATTTTTCTGAAAATAAGTATGAATCTTTATCCAATAGTCCATATAAGGGTGAAGCCAATTTACTAAAGTATTTAATGAGCCTTCTATAATACCCAACCAATAAAAGGAAGTTCCTCAAATCTCTTTGCTTTTGAGGGATATGGACCATTTTAATGACGGAAATTTTGGTTGGGTCAACTTGTATCCCTTCCTTGCATATGGAATGGCTTAGGATAGTCCTTGTATTCATCAAAATTCACATTTTTCAAAGACTTAATGAAAGATTCATCTCAATGCATTTCTTTAAGACTTTACATAGGCTAGAAAGAGCTTTCTAAAAGTCACAACCATAAGGAGTGAAGTCATCCTTGTATATCTCAATAGTTTCATGAACAAGGTCAACAAATATACTCAAAACCTCCCTCTAGAAGGTAGCAGGAGCATTACAAAAACCGAATGGAAGGACCCTATAGGCAAAAGTACCCTAAGGACATGTGAATGTAGTCTTTTGTTGGTCCTCAAGGCTGACCTATATCTAGTTGTACCCACTAAACCCATCTAGGAAGGAAAATAATCTCTTCCATTCAAGGCCATCCAAGACTTGGTTAATTAAAGGTGAAAGGAAGTGGTCTTTTTCTATAGCCTTGTGAAGTTCTTGATAATCAACACAGATGACCTCCACTTCCCATTTTTCTTAGGGACTATAACAAGGGGGGACACCCACTCACTATCTAAAATGGGGTATATCAACCCTACATCTAGTAGCTTTTGTAATTCCTCTTTCACAATGTCCTTAAGAGTTAGGCTCATCCTTCTTTGGGGTTGGCACATAAGCTTGCATCCCTCTTTGATGTAGATATGATGAGTACAAACTGAGGGATGCACACCTTTCATCTCCTTATAGTCCCAAGAAAAATAATCCAGGTGTTTCCTCAACACACTGCATAATTATTCTTCCTTGTCAGCTGACAGAGAGGGGTTGACCTTTAGAGTTCTAGATGGGCTAATATCTACAACCTTGGCATGTTCTAGTTAGGGTCAACAAAGAAAAAACCAGTCCAAGGGTTACTCTTAGATTCGTTCATTAATTCATAAAATAGCATGGTAGTGGGAGGTTGATTCTATAATATATAGTCAATAAGGTCATCTTCACCAAGCTGCATCCACCTATAGTAGTTTCTAGTGTGAAGGATGTGTAGAGGGATGCCTGATAAAATTATTCATCTTCCTTATCCTCTAAGCACAAAGGAAATTAATTCTCAACAAAAGGTTGAGCAGGAGGACAAAACACAAGCTATTTTGATAGATGCCCATTTTTCTTAGTCATGTTCCCAACCTTGCAGCTAATGTAGGCATCCACAGTGGCCAACCAAGATCTTCCTAGGATGACAGGGTATCCATTAAACTTGGTTTTGGGCTGGAGGACAAGAAATGTAGTGGCCTTCCTCAAGGCCCCTTGGAGGTTGAGCTTGAGCATGGATTCCTTGTTCATCACATTGATTGTAGCCCCAAGGTCACTCAAGGTATTAGGGACCATAATGATATCTATGTTCACATCCACTACAGGGCTACCAAGGTCCAAGTACTTTGGGGATATCACCCTCCCAAGCATTAGATCAAACAGTTTCCCAAAAACATTGATAATGGGGGTATCTCTTCTTCTTCTCCTGGGCCTTTTGAAACACTCTTCCTTCATAAGCTTGTTGTAAATGGCAACGTATTTGATGGCCTAGAGAAGGGGTATTTTGACACAAAAAAAATTAAATTCTCTTACAGGTTATGCCTCTTCTAGGGTGTGTTGTTTAGGTTGGATCAACCTCTTAGGGTAAGGAGGTGCATTGGCTTGAGGGTCACTTTCTTCCTTCTCTCTTTCAAGCTCTTCAGGTGGAGAATGTGGGTGAACATCTGGAAGTAACTTGTCTTACTGAAGGTTGATCTCTTGGATGTCCACAACATAAAAATGATAGGATGTATCCCCATTGTAAACCTATTGTGCCTTCTTATTTTTTGGGTTTGGATTGGGTTGGGAAAGAAGTTAAGGTTGCTTAGCAGGTTATGGTGAGGAAATTGTAGTTGAGGCTGTGGTGGAGTATTGAGGAGAGAAATCTGTTCTGATAATGTATTTGTTTGTAACTTTATATGTTAGCATAGTAAGTAAATTTGTATTATTGATAAAATATAAATTGTGTACACTACCTTCGTGGCGGTTTTCCTATATAGGCATTGATTAGCCACGAAGGATGACTAGTCATGTCTTTTGACTATCTACCTCTTCATAAATAATAATTTTTTCAATAATTACTTAATTAATTATTATTTCAATATTATTAGGTTTATGAATATTTCATTCATAGCATTTCCATGCCCTTTAGAGATTTTTTGTCCTCAGAGCATAACCAAAAGGGTTTCCTCTAGTTGAACATGTTGCTATGGAGTGGCATCGTTACATTGATTGGTGAATTTCTCATGAGTATTTGTACCTTCCCTGATGTTGGGAGTGTTAACACCATATAATTTATAATGTCTTCCTTTCTTGTTAAACTCCATGATTTTTTTTCAAGGTTTGTAGTATAGCTTCATAGTTGTATTAAAAATTCTCTACCTAGAACTACATCCATTTCATTGAGTGGTAGGGAAAATATATCTATTTGTAGCTCTAGTTCTTGTATCTAGATTGGAACCTTATGGCATTCTCATAATTTTTAAAACTTTTGTGTAGTAGCGACAGACATGGTCAGGTCCTTGATTAGACATATGCAAAGATCAACTTGTTTAGCAAGATTAATGTTTATACAATTGTTAGTGCTGCCAGAATACACAAGCATATTGACATTTTTGCCTCTTATGAGCCCTTTAAGCCTTAGGATTTTAGGGTGTAATCTCCTTTTCATGTTTGTTGGTAGAGTAGTATTCTTAATATTCTTTCGTTTTGGACACTGGTTTCTCTACTTCCAAATGTGTGGTGGAACGTTTATTGCAGTGACTAGTTATTTTTGACTTTTTGAAGAATTTCTTTCTTTGCCTTGATTTTGTTCAGCACATGAGATTGCAGCTAACGATGGCTCCTCATAATCTGAATCTTCACTGTGTAACAATGATTTCTTCATCATGTTTTTGCACTTCGACTTGCTTCCCATCTACTATTTTATAGTAGCGTAAGGACGTGCCTTCACATTTATGTCCTGGCACCCAATTTTCTCCACACTCATGACAATTATTTTTCCTTTTTATCCTTTTCTCTTACTCATTACTTGAAGATTTTGATTCTTTCTCAACTTCATAAGTATATAAATTTTTTTTAACGCATTTGTGTTATGATGTCCATTTGTCTCCATAATACCTACATTTGTTTGTTTCTTTTTTTCATGAGTATTGTTGTTGGTATTCATCTTCCTTGAATGATGACAATATGAACTTATGTTTTTTCTCAATAATCTTTGCAGCATGTCTAGCTTCGACAGTTTTAAGTTTGTATAATTTCAATTTTGTAAGAATATACTTCTTAAGTCTACATTTATACATTTTTAGCAGTTCTTCATTTGTAAATCCTATTTATCTTATAGCTAATACTTCCCATTTGTGGGTGTATTTTCTTACCGAGCCTTTTTGCAGAAGATGAATTTTTTTCATAATTATCATCTTCTTCTTCATCATGAAAATGTTTTAGCAAGGCATTCACAAATGTTTTCCAAAGGAATGAACAAGGTTCACATTTGTTGGACCACCATAGGAACCAATCATATGCCTTAGCTTCCAAATTGTTTAATGTGGTCATGATTTTTTCTCATTCACCTATTGGCGGGTTTGACTAAAAAATGGTCTCCATTTTATTAACCCAAATGATAGTACCTCTATGATCTTTCTTATCATATTTTGGGAGCTCCCTCTTAATTTGCTAATATTCGTTTTCTAGAAATTTTGTATAGTACTAACTTCCTCACAAGTGTACTTGCAGTATTTGCAAAATTTCATGATTTGGAAAATCTTCACCTTTTGGAGTCTTGGGACTTTGTGTTGGTTCTTAAGTAATCAAGGGATTAAAAACTAAGTAAATCCTCTCATTAACTGGCTTTGCATTCCTACCAACATTCTCTCAATGTTATTTATTTTTTAAATATTGCTTGCCATTTTCTCTTGAGTTACAATTAGTCTACTTTGAACTTCTCCTAACTCTTCCCACTTATTTTCAACATTGTCAAGGCGACGTCATACCTTATAGAGCTCTTCTTGATAAAAAATTGTCATCATTATTAGTCCCCATTTTTTTTTTTTGTTAGTGGAACCATTTTTTTAATTGCTATTAAATAATAATAACAATAAATTTATTTATATAATATATATAATGTATATGAAGTAAGTATATATAATATATAATATATATATATATATATATAAAGTGAAAATTGAATATAAGGATGACAAATTATATGGCTATGTAATATAAGAGTGATAGACAAGACTGCAGTAAGTTTTGATGCTCGAAAAATAAAACAGTGGCAAATGGCATGATGGTTGACTAGAGACAGAAGAATTGGGTGACGAGAATCAACGGAAGCCATGAGTCACCTCAATTTGGAACATGCACGACATGGAGGGTTCACAACGTTAGGGTTCAGGTTGATACATGATAGTGTGAGAGATATTGAGGGAGACACATGATAGGGAAAAATGGTAGCACTGCAGTCGGAAAATAGGCATGACAATGGTACGGCATAAATTAGGTGGAGATTTGATGGTGTGGTAAGGAAATGGCACAGTGATGACACAATGAGAAGAGCATGGAAGAAAACTGGGAGGCAATAGAAACAATATTTGAGAGGCCAAAAGCCCTAATACCACTGTTGAGGAGAGAAATATGTTGCAAGAATGTATTCGTGTGTAATTGTATATGTAAGTGTAATAAGTGAAATTATATTATTGAGAAAATATGAATGGTGTACAATACCTTCATGGTAGTTTTCATATATAGGAATTAATTGGTAATGAAGGATGAATAGTCATGTATTTTCACTATTTACCTCTTCAGAAATAATAATGTTTTTAATAATTACTTAATAATTTCTTTATTTAATTATTATTTTAATATTATTTATTTTAAGAATATGTCTTCCTTCTCTTCTTCAAGCTCTTCAGGTGGAGAAGGTGCATGAACATCTAGAAGTACCTTCCTAGACCAAAGGTTCATCTATTGGATTTCCACAACATAGGCAAGATAGGATGTCTCCCCACTATACACCTATTGCACCTATTTATAGTTTGGGTTCAGATAGGGTTGGGTAGGCAGTTGAGGTTGCTTGGGTGAGTTATTGTGAGGAACTTGTGGTTGAGGTTGTGGTGGAGGCATTAAAGTAGGAGTTTGGGTTGTTTGAGGCTTCCACCCTTGTAAGGAGCTTCCCCATCGATGAGATTGAGGTAGAAATGGTTAGAAAGGAGGCTTGATAGGTTAAGGAGGATATTGAGGAGTATAAGGCCAAGGAGAGGGTATGGGTTGGATAAGTGGATGTTGGGCATGGAATACTCCAAAAACATGTTTTGGGGCTCAAAGCCCAAGTTTTGAGTGATATTATTGTAAAGCTCCTTGAATTGTGGTGCGAAGTGTATGTTAGAGTCATAGGGTTGTCCGCCCTAAGTGTTGAATGTAATGTCAGCCTACCCATGGTCTGCGGGCCATGGGATTGTATAAATAGAGCGAAGCTCTAAGTGTAAAAGATAGTTGAGGAAGAAAGAGCGAAGTATGAGATAGCGAGCCTAAGAGAAGAGTCTAAGCATGTCTTCGGTCGTAGTAATAGGAAGAGGCTTTGCAGCTGAGTGCAGAGGCCTAGTAGAGTCTGCAACTGAGTGCGCGGACCTCTGCAAATGAGTGCGCAAGGTAGAGTAGAGTCTGTAACCAGAAAAGAGATTACTAAAGAAAGGTTTTGTTACCAATTCTATGCATCTGTTCTGAGTATTACATGTTTGATATCATTTGCAGTTATACTATTTATTTACTACGCACACTTGTATGAATTGTGAATATTGTTAAGTATAATTGAAAATATACAAATAAGCTAAGTTAGTTAACTAATATTGGGTTGCTAGTAAGGACCTGGGTAAGAACATTGTTCGCCCCCCGAGTAGGGATGCGCGAAAGCAACATATCAGGCTATGAGGTATTGGTAAGTGTGCGTAGTGACGTGCATGCAGGGTCGAACCGTGGACCACTGGAAACCGTCAGGCATCCCCAAGGTGCAGAAACCTGGTTCTAGCACCCTCCCATACTACTTCATGTGAGGCCTCAGTCCGCAATCTGTAGACTATTGCGGAAAGGGATAGTAGTACTAGGATTTGTTTGGCCAAATCACCTTTGAACTTGGCTCAGGCCACAACAAGCCAACAAATGGTTCCATTGCCAGGACCAGGATCTACATAAGGGATGTATGATGTCGTGTTACTCAAATCCAACGAAGAAAGAATTTGAAGAGTGGTTGGACAAAAACATTCACAAGTTCGTGGCACAGGAAAATAGGAATCTGCAAGTATGAAACGAACAATGGTTAGAATGCTACTTATATATGGAAATCCATGAAATTTTCTTTGCATCTTTCTCCTCTGAGTTATATGAGTGGATTGCAAAGCTAGTAGATAGTCAGGGAAGGTGTAGGCTCGACAAACTAATTGTGTGGACTCCAGAGTTGGTGTGCAGACTAGAAGTGTCACAAGATAAGATTGTGTGCACTGTACACCATTGGCTCGATCAAATTATAGGAGGATTTATCACCGAGTTCATGGTAAACATGACGCTTCCTCAAAGGAGCACGAGGTAAGTACACTAAATCTTTGAACACTTGGATTAAAATGCTATTGTGTGAAAAGCAGGTTATGTGAATAAATTGATTTTTGGGACTATGCGAAGTGGGAGGATCTATAGAAACAAAGGTTGCAAAAACATAGAAAATATCCCCTTGATTTTGTCTTGGTGGGAAAGTGAGGAAGAGCTTGCTAAAGTTTCTGCAAGAAGTGAGATTAGTTTGATGAGGCAGCGAATTCCATGCATACCACCTCCACCTACACCACCACTAGTCTCACCATCGTCACCTCCATCTCTGCCCACACCACCTCCGCCACCACCACAGTTCAATATGGCGAGTGCAATAAAATTCCCGTATTCAGAGGAGTAGGGAATGAAGATTCGAACCAATTTTGGTTCGTGGTAAAGGCTGTATGGGAAGCACAAGGAGTTGTGGATGACAATATAAAGAAGGTAACGATGGTAAGCATGTTGTAGGATCATGCAATAACATGGTACATTAATCATTCTAATGACCATCCAAACATAGGGATTATAGATATCCTGGTTGTGCTAGACAAAGAATTTAGCAGGATAATGTCAGAGACACAATCAATTATCGGGTTTAAGGAAATCGTGATGCTTCTAGGCGAGACCCCATGGGATCTAGATAAGAGACTAAAGAGTATGATTCACGAAGCTAACATGACCTTAAAATATGGATAGCATCATACATGGTTTGTAGCGTCACTAACACTGCATTTGAGGACGGTGCTGTCGCAGCAAAAGTTATCAACCCAGGCCGAGGCTTTGGAGATTGCAATGAGATTGCATGAGATCCCAATACAAGATTCATGCCTTGGAGATGAAACAATCCATGCACAGCTACAAAATTTGTGTCTGGAAATGCAAACTTTGAAATAGGATAGGACAACTCACCTAGAAATGTGCGAGGAGGTATGGTGCATAAAATGCAAAGGCCAGGGGCATGACAAGGACCGTTGTCCAGTCTTCGTGAACTACTTGGTGGGAGGAGGGCCGATACCATTAAGACCAGAGGCGCAAGTAGGACTGAGCACTGCACCTGCATTATGGTGAGCGATTTGTCAGATAGGAGGAAACAATCTATGGATCACTGTCACCTATTACAGAAGTATATGCAGACATCCCAACAATTTTTTTGTAATTTCTGTAGGTCGGTAGGCCATGATGAGTGAACTTGCAAAAGTTATGAGCTGATGATGGATCAAACTCTTGCTATGGAGTATAGACCGAAATGCAGGCCCTTGATCCAAATGAGAGGATGGTGTGCACTAGATTTCAGGGGCGCGGATGAGGTCGAGGTGGAATGGGACCAGGAAGGGGTCAAAGAGCGCTGATTTGTTACAATTGCGGAGGGCCAAGGCATTATGCCTGCGATTGTACAAATCCAACAAGAGCATCATGTTTATATTATACTCAGTTTTATCATGAGATAGAGGACTACCCTACACTGATAGTTAGGTTGCGCAATAAAGGGATACTCTAGCCTCCCCTGACTTAGAGTGTGCAAATAATGAGGTCTAAGCCACGTGAAGAGGACCTGAATGTAAACATAGTGCTCCGAAGTGGTATCATGACAAGAGATGACAAAGGAAAGAAACTTGAAGAAAGTGTGTGGGTTCACAAGGCTCCTACAAAGGAACCTGAATTTGATTTGGGGCATGTGAAGTAGACATTCATGGAAGCTAAGAAGAGCTTCAAGGAGGCCTCCACTTCAGGTAGTGAGTATCAACTAGAGCCAGAGATGGATCCTTCAATGATCACTACCTTTCTTGAGACATGTATGAAGCTACTACACAACAAAAAAGTGGTGAAAGGACTGCAGGATCTTATCATTAGGCACGTTGGGTCAGGAGAACCACACGTAGTCTTAAAGCTTGGAAAGCACACATCGTGAACAAGAAAGGAAATGAGATTTACTGCGAAAATCGAAGAGTATGAAATGGATCAAGTAATTATGGATCTCAGATCGGACATGAATGTATTACCAAAGAAAACATGGGAACGCATGGGCAAACCCGTGTTACAATGGTCTCTTATTCAATTGTGAATGGCGAACTAGTAGAAGATCTATCGATGGAAACATTGCAAGGGATAACAGTAGACATCAAAGGTGTAAGCGTGCTTGTAGATTTCGAGGTGATGGAGATTTTCAATGACAACAATCCCTATCTCGTGCCATTGGGAATAGATTGGGGCACCTATATGAATGGAGTGGTAAACTTGAAGAAGCGCAAAATGATTTTTGATAAAATGTCATTGTGCGTACTGGTACCTTTAGAGCCTATGGAAGGATCATGCTACACAGAGCCAATGCACGACAATGAAAGTGACGATGAGCTAGACTATATCTACAAGATAACTTCTTGGGAATAGGATTGGATGAATCCTACAGTGGATGGGAGGATTTCATGGGAGCGCGAAAGCTCCTGCACATCATATTTCGATGAAGAAACAAAACAATGGCCGAAATGATTACACGAGGTAACCACACTGAATTGTAACATGATGGTAAGATTATTGTGCTGTGTAACAACCGAGGTCAGAGATCTACCCATGTATGGCAGGTTGATAGTAGTGGATGAATTCCTGAACAAATTTGAAAGTGCAGTACCAGAACAGTAGCAGTTCGATGCTCTGAAATGGGAACTGCATGCTATGCCCACAACGTGGTGGGGTATGCATTAAAAAAGATTTAAGGATTAGCATGGATGTAGAAGAATGATGTTCCTGTAGTTTGGGAAACCGTAGATACAGATGGCAGACAATTATGATGGATGGGTTGATCCACGTAGACACCTCATGAAATGGACCAAGGTCTACAGGGGAGAGCGATAGCCAAAATGGGTGCATTTGTTCTATCATACTCTGGATGTCATACCCATGAATTGGTATACTAAGATAGAGCTCTGCCATGGCACAAGCGAATGGGATACCTTTCACGAAGGATTCCTACTAACCTTCACATTTGAATATCGTTGGTCGGATATTGTTGATGATGCACTACAAGTAGTAAAAGTAGCTATCTTCAAAATACCCCAGGAGCCAATGGAAGTGCTTCAGCCAGAATGGGTGACACAACTGAGCTGCACGCTGGAATGTTACAATGAAAATATTGAGGATGATGATGAGGACCCATGAAATAATAACATTCCAGAAACGAAAGGTTGTTCCAAGGTTCAAGGACCATTGATTGAGGATCTTGACATCATCGCGCCACTAAAAATGAAGTAGATAAATATTGGAATGGAGAAAGAACCAAAGTATGCAATTCTTGGAGACTATTGGGATGATGCCATGGTGGATAAGGTTGTTGAGTTACTCCACGAACACCAAGACTTGTTGCTGACAAAAATTATGGATTTAAAAGGGATCGTTGGCAACTTAGGGATGATGAAGATCACCCTAAAACCCGATGCAAAGTCGGTGAAGTAGAGGCCTTACCACTTGAATCTAAAATATAAGGAAAAGGTCTACAAAGAATTCGACAAAATTCTTGTAGCCAAAGTTATTGAGGTAGTGGAAGAATCCGACTAGGCGAGTCCTATTGTAGTGCAGGAGAAGAAGCAGAAGGGAGAAATAAGAATATTCGTGGACATTAGAAAGTTAAACGACACCTGTGTACACGACCCATTCCTGACACCATTCATAGATGAGGTATTGGAAAATGTTGGTGGCCAGGAGGCATACTCGTTGACGGATGGGTTCTCAAGGTACCATCAGATTAAGATCGCGCCAAAAGATAGGAGCAAAATGACATTCACAATGAAATGGGGCTGCTTTCAATACGCCATTATGACATTTGGATTGAATCATACGCTAGCCATATTTTCATGCGTCATTGTTGCTATGTTCAAAGAATACATCCACAAGTTCTTGTAGGTATATTAGATGATTGGACTATCTTCAGATTAGTTAAGAAACATGTAGCAAGCTTACTCTTGATGCTGGATACTTGCCAACGATACTAGATTGTCCTGAACCATAAGAAGTGCACATTCCTCATTCCCTTTGGAAACCTGTTGGGACATGTGGTTTGCAAATAGGGACTGATGGTGGACCCTGTGAGGATTATCGTTATTCTAAATTTGGAAGCACCACAAAGAGTTAAACAGTTGCACGCTCCTTGGGACACACTGGATACTACAAAAAGTTTATTAAGAGCTATGCCCAAATGACCGCGCCAATGGAAAAAATATTGAAAAAGGATGTTACATTTTGTTGGAATGACGATTGCATGAAAAGTTTTGATGTTCTGAAGGGGAAATTGGCCTCTGCTCCAATCTTGGCCTTCCCAAAATGTAATGTGGAGTTTCATGTCCATGTTGTTGGGTCTTGTATTACATTAGGAACAGTGCTCACACAGAAGGGCGAGGAAGGCTTGGATCACCCTATCGTGTTTGCAAGTCGGAGGTTGTCCAAAGCAGAGAAGAACTATTCCACCACTAAGCATGAGGGGTTGCCGATGGTGTGCGCACTCCAAAAATACCGACACTATTTGCTCGAAGGACATTTCAAGATGTATACCGATCATTCTGTGTTGAAATACCTAGTTAATAAGCCTGTGTTGGGGGGGCGTGTATGAAAGTGGCTTTTATTGTTCCAGGAATATGATTTTGAGGTTGTAGTAAAGCTAGGATGCCTAAACACAATACCAGATCATTCATCACGCATTGAGATAGGTGAGGAACCTACTAGTTTGGAGGAAGTATTACCTGATATAGAGCTCTTTGCGATGCACATCGTGAATGGGCACTTCGAAGGAAATAGTGGTGCTTGCAGCGGATTTTTCTGTCATCGCGGGGCACCTATACAAAATGGGAAATGATGAGATATTGCAAAGGTACGTACCTAAATTTGAACGTTGTCAGATCCTCGTGGAAGCACATGGGGGTGCTGTAGGAGGACACTATGCAGGACAAGCAACTGCATAAAAGATTCTCCACACCAGGATTCGAAAGTGCACTGTAAGGCATGTGACATATGACAAAGGACTAGAAAACCATTACAGAGGGACGAGATGACATTAAATCCACAAATGAAATTGCATGCATTCGAAAAATTGGCAATCAAATTTGTGGGATGACGGACCATGAAGCTCTGGAGGAAAGGCTCACACAATTGGAAGAAGTTAAGGAAGAACAATTTTTGGTTGGGTTTCATTAGAAGGTACAAAAATAGCATGAAAAAGCGAGGTAGACCACCATATCAAGTTGTGCACCTTCAAGGTAAACGACTTAGTGTTGCTGTATGAAAGTAAGTTTGAAAAATTTCCGTGACAATTCAGAATGCATTGGCTGGGACCATACGTGGCTAAGGAGGTCACAGATGGAGGCGCGATCCAACTAGTTAAGCTGAATGGAGAAACCTTCCCAAGCAAAGTAAATGGCATCCACTTGAAGCCTTACACAAGTGGTTCAGATATCTGACTAGCCGGCCGAGGCATAGTCTTCACGAACCAAGAAGCCAGATAAGGGCGCGAGACTATAAACATGCACAACAGATGCCCGTACAAATGCAAGGAAACAATTTGGCCACGGAGGTCTTAGAACAGAGGATGCAACAGCTTCAGCAAGTAGCAACTCAGTGTGCTACAGACATGAACAGTGTACAAAAACAATTCGAGGGAGTCCATGCCAAGATCACCACGCCAATAGAGTGACTCGAGGGTGAGTCATGATGTTTGTGTTGGGGGCTTGTTGGGCATGGAATCCCCCCATAGCATGTTTTGGGACTCAAAGCCCAAGTTTTGAGTGATATTATTGTAAAGGTCCATGAATTGCAAGTGCAAAATGTATGTTAGAATCATAGGGTTGTCCGCCCTAAGTGTTGAATGTAATGTCGACCTACCCATGGTCCGAGGACCATGGGATTGTATAAATGGAGCGAAGCTCTACACCGGACCATGGGATTGTATAAATAGAGCAAAGCTCTAGGTGTAAAAGATAGTTGAGGAAGAAAGAGTGAAGTATGAGATAGCGAGCATAGGAGAAGAATCTAAGTGTGCCTTGGGTCATAGTAGTAGGAAGGGGATCTGTAGCTGAGTGCGTAGAGGCCTAGTAGAGTCTGCAGCTAAGTGCGTGGACCCCTACAACTAAGTGCGTAGGGTAGAGTAGAGTCTGTAATTAGAAAAGATATTAATAAAGAAATGTTTTGTTACCAAATCCGTGCATCTGTTCTGAGTATTACATGTTTGATATCATTTGCAATTATATTGTTTATTTACTGCATGCACTTGTATGAATTATGAATATCGTTAAGTATAAATGAAAGCATACAAATAAGCTAAGTTAGTCAACTAATATTGGGTTGCTAGTAAGGACTTGGGTAAGAACATTGTTTGGCCCTGAGTAGGGTTGCGCAATGGCAGCATCTCAGGTTGCGAGGTACAAGTAAGTGCGCATAGGACATGTGCACAGGGTTGAACCGCGAACCACTGGAAACCATCAAGCATCCCCAGGGTGCAGAAACCTAGTTCTAGCACCCTCCCATAGTGCTTCGGGTGAGACCTCAGTTTGTGCTCCGTGAACTATTGCCGAAAGGGCCAGTCGTACTGGGATTTGTTTGGCTAAATCACCTCTGAACCTGGGTCAGGCCCCAAAAAGCTAACAGTGGAAGGGTACCAAGGATGGAAAGGTGTATTCAAATTTGGATTGTAAGGAGGATAGTGTGTACCTTGCATGCCTTGTTGATATGGTTGGGGGCCTTGGGGCCTCCTTTGGTTAATGAAGCAAAGTTTCTGTAAACCACTTATGCCCCTTGGTATACAAATTTTAGGCCTAGCAGAGAGGGAAATTTGTGTATTTCATTATTTTCCTTCCTAGGATGAGAGTGTAGCCATTAAACTTGGTTTTGGGTTGGAGGACTTGTAAATTAGTGGGATACTCCCAGGAGTCATGGAAACCATTACATCCTCAATAACTCCCTCGGGACCTATTGTGGATCTATTTGCAAGGCACGGTAATGTATTGGTCTTCCTTAAGGCCCCTTGGAGGTTGAGCTTGAGCATGGTTTCCTTGGTCATCACATTGATCGTAGTGCCAAGGTCAATCAAGGTATTAGGGA
The DNA here is from genome assembly GCA_000404065.3 of Pinus taeda. NCBI lineage: Eukaryota > Viridiplantae > Streptophyta > Pinopsida > Pinales > Pinaceae > Pinus > Pinus taeda. The sequence continues at coordinate 69,758 of APFE031301608.1, forward strand.
TCATAATGATATTTATGTGCACATCCACTACTGGGTTATCAAGGTCCAAGTACTTTGGGGAAAACACCCTCCCAAGCATTAGATCAGATAGTTGCCAAACAACATTGATAGCGGGGCATCTCTTCTTCTCCTGCTATGCCTTTTGAAACATTATTCCTTGATAAGCTTGTCATCAATGGGGACATATTTCATGGCATGTAGAAGGGGTATTTTCACACACAAATGATTTAATTCTCCCATATGTTCTGCCTATTGTAGGGTGTGTTGTTTAGTTTGGATCAACCTATTAAGGTAAGGAGGTGCATTTTCTTGAGGGACACTTTGTTCCTTATCTCATTCAAGCTCTTAAGGTGGAGAAGGTGGGTGAACATCTGGAAGTACCCTCCTAGTCCAAAGGTTGATCTCTTGTATTTCAATAGCATAAGTAGGATAGGATGTCTCCCCATTATACACCTATTGTGCCTACTTATTGTTCGGGTTCAGATTGGGTTGGGCAAGAAGTTGAGGTTGTTTAGGTGGGTTATGGTGAGGAATTTGTGGTTGAGGTTGTTGTGGAGGTATTAAATTAGGAGTTAGGGTTGTTTTAGGCCTCCAGCCTTGTGAGGAGTTTCCCCATTGAGGAGATTGGGGTGGATATGGTTGGAAAGGATATTGAGGAGTATAAGGCCAAGGATATCGTACAGGCCATGATGGATGAGTGGAATGGTACCAAGGATGTAAAGGTCCATTTTTATTTGTATGTGAGGATGATAATGTGAAACTTACATACCCTATTGATATGATCAGGGGCCTCCTTTGGTTAATGAAGTAGATTTACTCTGAACCACCTTTTTCCCCTTGGTATACATCTTTTAGGCTTGGCAGAGAGAGAAATTTATATGTTCCATGGTTTTCCTCAAAAATAGAGCACACTTCTATAACATTTATTGGGCATTCATTTCTAGGATGTCTCCTCGTGCATCTATGGAAAATTGGCTAGTTCCCTTTCTGCTTCCTCTTACCCCCTTTTAATCTGCATAGTGTCCATTTGTAGGGAAGTGGAATAAAAATTTTCAATCTTAAAGTCCTCCAACATAATTCATATCTCATGTTTGATGGTTAATGTAGAGGGAGATGAAATAACCAAGCCTTGGATAGACCTACTCTTTTTCCTAACAACCCTAGAGTGATTCCTGAATACTATCTTGATGCCATCATAAGGAAGCTAGTAGATGTCCCCTTCAGACAACATGTTAAGGGTCTCCATTACATCTTCCCTGATCCTCCAGAGAAGAACTAGCTTGAGTGAAATAAGGTCAAGGGTATAGTTAGCCCTCCTATAATTGAGATGGAATCTCTCATCATCGTCTTCTAAGGATTCATTTGGTCCTAACATCATCCTGAATATTCATTCCTTTGTTTATTCAGACCTACAGTAATCCCTATACTTTCCATTAAAGGCTTGATCCATTTGGGCCCATATAGTGATGTTTCCTTTAAGTAATCCCATAAACCAACACAATGTTGCATCTTTGAGGATGAATGGAAATAACTTCAGCTTTAGTTCATCAAAGTTATAGCCATACGTCCTAGAGATAACAAAAAAATTCAAACATTAAGGTGTCATGGTCTTGAGAGGTCAGGCCATGGAAGTGTGGAAGGGAAGCAGGGATTATACTCTTCATTTTAGTCTCCTCATTGGTTTCGTGAATAGGGAAAATCCCATTTTGTCTATTTTCAGCCATGGTTTGTGTAGGTGAGGTAGGATCTTCTTCTCCTATGGGTTCCTAAAAAATTCTAGGTTTCTCACCTAGAGGGTTTTCTAAGTCCCCTATAGTGAGAGAGGGAAGTTCACAATCATTGATCCAAATTTAAACAGGAATGCAAAACATTATAGATATAACCATAAATATAAATATGAAGCAAAAATAACACTTCATTTCATTAATATCAAATACTAAAATATGCTTGTAAAGGGAATGGAAATAAGGCTATCTCGGGTGATGGTAGCTTATCTATGAGAAGAGATGTGGCGGCTACATGCCTATGAACTATGTTACAATGAGGCTGAAGGGCCTATTTATTATTGAGAAACATGAGAAAACCCTAAATACCCAAAACCTGAACCCAAGGAGATGAAATGCCAAGATTTTATGGGCCCTGTTAGGGTTTGTTCGGCAACCAACTTCCTTGGGTCATAACATGGTCATATTATCTTTGTTTGGCATGTATGATACCTTGTTGGAAAGGTCTCTCTGAGTACTATACGTTTTACCAGAGGAATTTTCCTATGGCTTCGGTCCTATAATGGACCTCAAAAAATCCCGTTTAGGAGGTTAAAACTTCTATGGAAGTTCAAGACCCAAAAAAGCTACTAAAAATAGTAAATGATGAAATAAACAAGGAAACAATTGAAGTTAACTAGAGGTCTAGGTGGAATAGGTGGGTAGCCACAAATATCCACCTAGAAAATTCCTGCCCCCTTAGGAAGAAACGGTCCCCATTGTGTGCAAATCCTCCATGAGGTCAGGAAATCTCTGTTGAACCTGGTGCCTCGTGAGCCACTTGCCTTGGTGTGGGTGTTGGCCAGCTTTGACAACCTGATATAGTTGGATCTTCTGCTGGTGAGTGTTCTTGATGTGTGTGTCCATAATCTGATCATTTGTGGCTTGTTCCATGCAATCTATATTTAACTCTGTTGGTGTGAGTTGTGTTGCAATGTTTGATTTGTCCAATAATGGTGGGAAGAATGGTCAAAGGCGATCCACATTGAACACTGGGTGCAAACCAAGGAATGGGGGAATGCTAAGATCAAAATCATTGTCTCCCACAACCATGGTAATGTTGTAAGGACCATATCAAAATGGTCTGAGCTTCTGATGGGCTCTGGTAAGGCATTCTTTCTGCAAACGCAAACAGAATTTGTCGCCCACCTAAAACTTGTGTGGCACCCGATGTTGATCATGTCACTTGTTGTACTTGGAATTTGACTTCTCTAGGATGACATGAGCCTACTGGTAGATGTGTTGGATGTATTCAAAATATGGTCACTTTATCTACCTCAGATGATACATGCGTGGATTATGCCTATGTATTTTCCTGAGGCATGGCCACATTAATCAGACACAACGGTTGAAATCATAGACCCACTTGAAAGGGACTGTGACTAGTTAATTTATGGAGAACATTATTATAACTTTGCTTCACATATGGAAGACTCTCATCTGAGGTTCGAGGATGATTGTAGTTGTACATGCAGAGTATGTGCACTATCATCTTGTTTTTTACCTCCGTCTGGCCATCAGTCTAGGGATGCAAGGCAGTTGGCTTGGTGAGCTTGGTGTCCAATAGTGTCCACAAGCTTGACCACAATGTGCTTAGGAACCTGCTATTGTGATCTAATATAATGGTCCGCGGGATCCCAAATGTACCCATACTCATTCAAAGAAGAGTTTGGAAATTTCCTCCGCTGTGATAATCTTCTTGCAGGCTGCCAATATAGCTATCTTGGAAAAAATTTCCACGACCAAAAATACACAGTCATTACCATGTTTAGTAGAAGGGAGGCCAAACGACAGAGGAGTGTACAGGTCTTTCTTGTTGATGGATGGCTTAGTGATGGCACAGGAAGTGTAGGATTCGATATATTTTCCAACATCTAGTCAAAGTTTGGGCCAACTAAATTAATTTTGAAGTACAACCATAGTTTTCTCCACCCCAAAGTGTCCTAAGATTTGACTATAGTTTGCCACCAAAATATGTATGGCACGGACTCTTGAAGGAACACAAATGTGGCCCACCTACCATAATAATGCGTCTTGGAGGTGGAAATCAGGAGCTTGCTTCCCATCTACTAGCATCTGGTATGTGGATGCAAACTATGGATATTTCTTGTATACTTGTGACCATCCAGAGATCTCGTGACCACAAGAATTGAGAACAATAGTCAATGTTGCAACTAGGGGACAGTTGAGGCAGTCTACAACATGATTGGTGTTGCCATTTTTGTATTTAATGCTTAAGTGGAATTGTTGCAGATATGTAGACCACTTTTGATGGTGATCCTTATGCAATTTCCCCTATTTCTGTATAAACTAAAGAGGTCATTGATTGGTGTGGATGAATTTATCCTTCCCCAGAATGTAGTGCTTTTATTGTAGGCAAGCCTGCACGATGGAATACATTTCTTTATCATAGGTGGGGTACTTTGAAATTATATCAGAAAGTGTATCACTATGATAGGCGACTAGATGCCCATGCTGGTTGAGGACTACACCAATAACATAGCCTGAGGCATTTGTCTCGATTTCAAATGGATGTTGCAGGTATGGAAGTGTGAGTACCGGTGTAGATCAGAGGCAATACTTCAACTCAATGAATGCCTTTTGTTGGGACTTGAACCATGAAAAATTTTATTTCACCCTACCCTTAGTAATATGACTCAAAGGCCAAGTGATATGGGGGAATCCCAACATGAAGCTCTGATAAAAATTTGCAAGGCCTAAAAAGTTGCAAAGCTCTAGTAGAGTGGTTGGGGATTGCCAATATCAAATGACTTGGATCTCGGTAAGGTCCACATTCATGCCACGGTCATCTATGATGTACCCCTGCTATTGGACATGGATCATGCCAATGGTGCCTTTATCCAAGTTGGCACACAGTTTGTGTTGTTGAAGGGTTTGAAGGACATGTTGAATGTGTTGCAAGTATTCTTCCAAACCCTTGTTGAAGATGAGGATGTCATCCAGATAAGAAACCACGAACGAGTTGGTGAAGGGCCGTAATATGTCATCTATTAGCCTCATAAAAGTAGCGAGGAAATTTGTCAACCAGAAGGGAATAACCAACCATTCACAAAGGCCTTCCTTGGATTTAAAGGTAGTCTTCCATACTGCTATGGGCTCTATTGGAACCTAGTGATAACCAGACTTCAAATCGATCTTGCTGAAATACTTTCCCCCCTTGAGTTGGTCCAACAGGTCATCAATCCATGGGATTGGATACCTGTTCCTGACAATGATTTTGTTTAATGCCCAATAATCAATGCAAAGCCTCCAAGCTCCATACTTCTTCTGTACCAATACAATCGGGCTCCCACAAGGTGAGGAACTTGGTCAAATATGCCATTTTTGTAGAAGCTCCTAGATTTAATGCTTGATCTCTTCATTTTCTAGAATGGAGGGGAGATATATCGGTCCATTGGGAAAAGGTTCTCTGGTAGTTAGATTGATTGAATGTTTGACCTGACAATTCAAAGGTACCCCTGTGGGTGAGGAGAAGATGTCCTTGTATTCTTCCATGACCACATCCACCTGCTTCTACTACCTGGAGGAACCCTTCCGAGGGTACATGAATGTGGCTACAACCTTCCCATTACTTTGAGAGTGAATAAGAAAGAAAACCAATAAAACCAATTTCCTAATATAGGAGATGACCTTACTACATTACTTAGCATAGATCAAAGAGATGGTGGTAGGTTGGGCTATCTTCAATATCCTGTATAACTTAGTACCCAAAGAAATAATAATAGAGTGAGATCTAGACTCATATACAACGTGTTGCTTCCATAAGTATGGTTTTCCTACTAATACATCACAAATTTCAAGAGGAGAAACATCACACAGTACCTCCTCCGTGAAGGGCTTGATGTTCTAGGGAAGGCGATACTTCTGGCTGACGTGGATATTTTGTCCTTGGTGAAGCCACCTAATGGTGTACCACTGTGGATGTGTTATAGTCAATAGGCCAATCTGCTTCACAACCTCTACTAAAATGAGATTCTTTTGGCTCCTGTTGTCGACAATGAACTGCAACAGAGAACCCTTCATCCACATTTGTGAGTGGAATAGTCACTCACCCTCTTCTAGATATTCAAGCTCAATCTTCTGGATCTTGGTGGGGACGAAAGTGGCACTAGGTTGTGCATCAATGATCTACATCCATTTTTCATTCCCCTTATCGAGTTCTGACTAAGGTTTGGAACATGTGTCGAACTCTGAAGCCTTCAGCTCAACCACCAGTGACTCCTTGGCCCAACACTCACTTGTGTTGTGAGTGCAGTTCTTATGGAACTGACACCACTTTCTCGTGTCCTTCTTTGTCTTCATGGTATTGTTATTTACTTGATGCTTTAGTGAGTTATCCTTGGTTACCCCACCTTGGCTTTTCCCTTTTCTCTATGGTTTGGGGGTGCCTTTCCCTTGCTTCGAATTCGCAAATCGAAAGTCTCGCTTTTTCTATTTAAGCTTATGCTCAATCTTGACAGTGTATCAGTATGTTTTGCTAAGAGAGGATATTTCCAGGAACTCCATCTCATCTTGGATGTACCTATGTAGGGAACCAATGTACTTGAGTACCAAATGTTTCTTAGAATCCTTTATACACAACTTCCTGCAAAGGGTATGAAAAAAATTGGTAAACTTTGGCATGTCTTGGTCCCTTCCCTGTCACAGTGTGGTCCACTTTATGTATTGGTCGTCATAGCTCCCGATAGGGTAGTACTTCTCCTTGATGGCATCCCAAAATGAATCCCAAGTGGGTGTGGCTGAAAATAGTGAGGGCATACTTTCATCCTTCTAGTCGCAGTAGGTTTCCCACCAGTCCTTGATGTGGGGGGTGGCTTTGAGAAGAGAAAAAGTAATATTTTCCCTACTGGAAAAATCATGAATAGAAGAATATCCTTCTAGGAGACTTAACCATTTATCTATGGTGTTTGCATCTATTTGACCCTCATATATGGGAATTTCAAAGCTAACTTGTACCTTAAAGGGTGTGGCGCTTCTAGAGTATATGCTGGAAGTAAATGTGTGACCCCTGGGTAGTTGCTGAAGGACCTGGGCAAAGTTGTCCATCATCGCATTTCTTTGTTGCTTGATGGCTTCTTCAAGAAATATTTTGATAGGATTTCCTACCCACTCATCTTTCTTTTCTTCTTCCATGGGAGGCTGTTGAGATTTGCAAGGTTGGTCTTGCAAAGGTTCGACCAGTTGAAGCCCTAACTCCTTATATCCCGACCTCATTGGGGACATGCAAAGAAAAAAAGAGAAAGAGCAGACCAATTTGATACCACTGATATGATTTTAAACAAGAACACAAAAAATTACATATATAAACATAGTTGAAATGGAAATAACACTTCATTTCATTAATATAAAATACTGAGATATGCTTATAAACAAAATGGAAATAAGACTAGCTCGAGTGATAGTAGCTTATCTCTAAGAAGAGATGTGGCGACTACATGCTTCTAAACTATGTTATAATGAGGTTCAAGGGCCTATTTATTATTGAAAAACATGAGAAAACCCTAAACAACCAAAACCCTAACCCCAAGAGGTGAAACACCAAGATTTTATGGGCCTCGTTGGGGTTAGCTGGGAAGCCAACTTCCTGGGCTTGTAACTTGGTCATATTATCTTTGTTCAGCATGTATGATACCTTGTTTGAAAGGTCTCTCTGAGTACTACATCTTTTACCAAAGGCCCTATCCTATGGCTATGGGCTTGCAATAGACCTCAAAAAAACATCATTTAGGGGTGAACATTCCTCTAGAAGTTTAGGACCTGAAAAACTGCTAAAAATAGTAAATGCTAAAATAAACAAGGAAACAATTGAAATTGACTGGAGATCTAGGTGGAATAAGTGGGTGGCCACCAATATCCACCTAGATCAATCACCAAAGAAGAACGATGGTTGGTTTATTGAAGGGTGGGGGTTTTAGATGGGAATTTCCCTTGACTATTCCTACTCCTATGAGCCATGAAAGAACTAACTCTATTTTTGTTTTTTGTTTTTTCTCTTTTCTCTTTTTTGAAGCTTTCAAACCAATAGTACTGATGCAAAAAGGAAAGAAAAAAAAAAACTTCTAAATATTAATAACACCTACTTCGACACCTCCCTAGAAACGACTCCAAAAAGTGATGAGCCTTGCTATTGAATAAAGGATGTTTCAACTCCCAAGGTTCTCAACTTAAATTATCAACCTGAGGTTCATATAACTTAGAGGTGACAATGCTATATGGACATTACGTTAAGTTCAACACATGTCACCCTTAGTCATTAGATCAAATCAAGGCATACAAAGAACACACCTTCAACTAACTACAAAGAGAATTTCTATGAAAACATATCCTAAATGCAAGGAAATGAACATTATTCTAATTATATAAATGAAAGTACCATATATTAAATGTAGAGCCTACTTGTGACTGCAGGAAAGGAAAAGACTACATGAGTTGCAGAAATAAACCATGCTACTCTTTTTGAAAACTAATCAAATAAATGTTATAATTGCATGAATCATTAATCTAATTGCATATTGCTTGAGAGGACAAAATTAGTTTACAAAACATAACTAGGGAATTAAAAAAAACTAAGTCTAATATACTTGTTGTTTATGTTTGCGAGAACTTTTTGAGGGAAAATAGGGTGTTTTGAAGGTGAAGGAATGTGGATGAGGATAAAGGAAGGATGTGTGAGCCATTTTTCCAAGCTTAGCACCCCTTGAAGGCGTATCTTGCACAAAAGTTCATGCCCACAGTGTCCTTCACTGGACTTGAAAAGATGATCTCGATGGAAAATATTAAGAGAAGTATGAGGTGTTCTAGAGAATCATGTAGATGACAAGGTGGATGTGGATGATTTTTCGAACCCCTGCAAGTCACTGGCAGCTCCTCCAAACTAGTAATCAAGAACGTACAACAATATTGCAGTGAAATTAATCAAGGTGGAAAGGATGAGTTGAATTTTATTTCTTCAAGATCTATTATATCCTACAACATGCATGTAATCTATTTTCCATATCATGTTGTTAACTACTAAGGTGAAAAAACCAAGCATGTAAAATAATTTCAATCCAAAACCAAGAAATTTCCAAGAAACCATAAACACATATTTTTACACCACTTCCCACAAGAGAGGTGGTGATCAAACTTGCAACTACATTTTTTCCATTATAATGCCTACTTAAACAAGGAAAGAAATACAACGACTTGAACAAGAATAAGAAAAAAATACATGAGAGGAACTAAAGCTACATTTTTGGGCCCAAACCCAAGGGTTTCATCCCTCCAAATTTAAATCAAATGCAGACTAATAATAAGATTTCCATTAATAGAAAATAAGATTCACATACATCCTATCAAAGATGAAAATAACAGTGTCAAGCATGGGCTCTCAATAGATACTATTATCTCCAACAAAATTTTGAATCCTAATGAGCCCTTAGCCATTCTTATTTATACAAAAGGCGACTGAGGGGAAGCTCCCTTGAGAGGATGACTGCTTCCCTCCAAAATCTTGAAATTGGTAAATTTGGTTCCCTTGGATATTCACATGCACTTGAGTTCCTTGACTACTAGTGGACTTTGAGTTGTTGGTGATGAATATTTTTGGGACTCAAGTCTAGTTGGAGATTTAATGTAGTGGACAAGCCTCTTATATTCTCTCTAGATGCCTCCAACGTGACCATGCATAGTAAATATCTCCAAAAATGCTTCTTTTTCCTACACACTAACCACACTAGGCAATGAAATATGACAAACATCCTTTAGTCTCCTTCTAAGCACATTATGGCTATAAAATGTAAATTAATGTGAGAAAAAGAGAATTTAAGGGATGGAGGATAGCACAATGGGCCTCAAAATATACATATTCATGGGACCCGTCAATTATTACTGCTACTATAATGAAGTACAAGCTACTTAGGTTGAAAAGGTTAAAATCAAATGTTTAACTGATAATACATGGTTCCTATAATATCAGTAATAGTAATCACAAAGAAGTATTCAAGTATATTATGGATTTTTCATATTTTTCTCTTGATGAAGACATCTCACTGGAAGATCCCTAATCTTAACACATCTTCTTAGTATAATATCAAGATGTAATATCCTTGATTATTTCCTAAAGCATGGGGACTCTATTAGAAATAACATGAAGTAATATGTATTTTTGAAACTTACTTTAATGTTTCAATTCTCATCATTGACATTTTCTAAACCATGAACCAATTCCACCAAAATGTCCCCTTAAAAAAAGTTCTACTCTTCTGAATGTTTGTTCTAAAAACATTGGGCCAAAATTAGTGATACATTATATCATTGTAAATGTCCTAAACGTCCTCTATGTTCTCATCAATGTAATGATCCAAAATTCAAACATGATTATAAAAAATCACTTTCAAAAATTCAATATCGTTAATTGAAAAACATAAAGAAAAAACCATTATAAGTGCATAGTCGAAAAATCAATGAATGGTGAGAAACTTACCTTCGAAATGAAGAAACTAGATTACTTGTGATTTCAACATTGTTGTGCTACTCTGATCTAGTTGACCAAAATCAAGATGTGGGGGGCAAACCGTAGTTCAAACAATTGAGAGCCCTTGAGAAACCACCTAAGCTATTTCCTAAACCCTGCTTCTTGAAAATCTCTTGGAAAAAGGATGTGCTACATTAAATAGAACTTTTTTGTTCAAAAAATGGAAGGACTATCTTCATGCACATAGTCCATGACATGTCATCATTGAATTTTTATTTTTATATTAGGGTTTTCTTAAATCAGATTTTTCCATCATTTTATCTTTAGTTATTTTCACTCTTTTAGTTTTAATAATAAAATAGTTTATTTATTTTATTTAACATATTTTAACTTTATTATTTTTATTTGTTTCTTTATTCCTATTCATATTTTCATTATTTGATAATAATATCGGAATTACACTATTCGCTTGGATCTCCAAAGAGTTATCACCAATCTTTCCAAGGTATTTGTAGAGAGGCCTAAAGGTCTCCCACTTAGCTAAGAGAAATACTACTCTATTTACTTCTTACTTGGAAGATTCCCCCCCTCCTAATATCAAACCCTACAAACACCCCTATCCACAAAAGAGTGAGATTAAGTGTATGGTTCAAGAAATGTCAGTGGTTGGTATCATTTGACCTAGCCAAAGTGCTTTCTCCTCAAAAGTATTGAATATTTACAAAAAGGATGGTACATGACATATGCGTTTGGATTGCAGAGAATTAAATAAGTTCATGATTAAAGATAAATTTCATATTCTTAACATTGATGAATTATTAACTAAATTGTAGGAAAAAATGTATTTACAATGTTGGATCTCCATTCTAGGTATCATGAGATAACAACGACGGAAAAATAAATCCTCAAAATAACCTTTAGAACATGAAGGGAATTATGAGTCTTTGGAGATCTTGTCTTTCCTAACTAATGCAACTTCCACATTTCAAAGCTTAATTAATACTATTTTCAAGCGCTTTCTTAAACATTGTTTTGAATTTTTGATGATATTCTAATCTACAATGAACCTTGGGAAGAGCATGTACAAAATGTTGACATGTTCATATAACTATTGAAAAAGCTATATGAATATCCTTTTAAGTATGCGTTTGGGGTTGGAAAAGTGGAATAATATGGTCATATTGTATCTCATTAGGGTGTCAAAGTTGACCATAACAAAATTAAAGATGTGATGTTGGAATGACCAATTGAAAAAATCTTGAATAATTGAAGATGATTTTTAGGATTGGTAGGATATTACCATCATTTTTTAAAGTACTATAATCAAATAAAAATACTCCTAGAAACATTTCTTAAAAATATGCATTTTATTGGACTCAAGAAGCCAAGGGTCCATGTATAATTTCTTTCCTAGTCACACCTTACTTCACAACAACCTTTATGGTGGAGGGTAATGCACCGAGAAATGCAAATAAGGTCATTTTAGTGCAAGAAGAATGTCTCCTTCTTTTGAAATCCTCCAAATTGAAGAAAATAACTTACTTAAGCCAAATTATAAGAAGGAAATGTTTGTCATACTTTATCTAGATTAGATCATTATATTATTTGTCATCTATGATGATTTTAGAGTGGAAGAATTGGCGGATGTAGCGTATAGGGTTATTTTCACCCCTTGTTCTTAGCTTGGAGAATTAAGGTTTGAAACCTTCCAAAGGCATTTTTGAGGCATTAAAAGAAGTATTTTTGGGTCCAAAATCTCTTTCTTACACCATACCCTTGACACTATATTTCTACACTCAATTACCTTTCTAATGATGCAAGAGTGGGATAGTATCTCCTGGAAGTAATGAACTTATGCTAAAACTATCCCTTAGTGGGCGGGGCGAACTTCACATTCCTCCCTCCTAGCATATATCCTGAAGGTATTGTCCCTTTCCCCTTGAATCCAAACATATCTCTCATTTTCCATTTTGTTTGAAACTTAACCTTATGCCTGGACTACTCATAACAATGTTTTTCCTTTTGGATAGTGTCCTATAGGGTTCTTAGCACATAAAACTCAATTGTGTCTTGATCATTTTGTAGAAGCCCATTAAGTTACATTTGAATATTCGATTTCTAATCTCTAATATACAACACATACCTCATCAAATCAAAAAGAATATTAGCGTACTCATCAACAATAAGCTTCCCTAGCTTGTTCTCATTGAATTCTTTAACTTTCTTGTCATACTACCTCTGAGACAGGTGCTTCTCAAACCTTCTCCATGACAACTCCTTCTCTATAATGTATTTGATATTTCTTAAAAATTCCCATCATATGTTAATTTTACCCTTCAAATTGAAAATAGCCACTATGGCCATCATATTATTAGAGTAGTCATGGACTCTAAAATACTTCCTCATTCCTAATAGTCGGGCTTTCAACTCTTTAGCCTTTTTAACCTCTACATCAAAGACGAGAGGCTTGGATTTCTTAAATTCCTCTAATGTTTGGATTTTCTCACTCCTCTTTTTTGAATTGTGTCTCTTGGTTGTATAATTAAATAGTTGGTTATAGCTACTTGATTATATTTTCGGTGTACTGACTGGAGTTTCCCCTCTCACTGTGTCTTCACTAGATTGTTTGTGTATTTTCCATGGATAGTTTCCTTTTACTTTCTTGGCTTCTAGTCCTTGCTTCTAAATTTCAAAAGGAATTTTATTTTATTTTTGCCTACCTAGATAGCTAGCACCAAAGCTCATGTTGCTTTTTCTTTATAGATTGAAAAAACTTATGCAATATCACAACATTCAGCTCTGCTTGTCGTTCTTGTGCTCAAACAATACTCTCATTGTTTTCCTTGCAACTTCTTAACTCAGCTCTCACACTCCTAAAGTATTCCATTAAGTTAAATGAATTCATTTCTAAACTCTTTCCACTTGAATCCTTTTCCTAAAGATTATAGGATTTGGGCATGTTGTACTCTACCATTATTCTTATCATTCCTTTCTTATTCGCTAGATTTTTCAACTTCTTATTTATCTTTCTCTCTATATATAGTTTCACACATAATTGTTATCTAATTCAAACATAATTGAATATATTTTCTCATCACCTTGGCATATTTGCATTAAGCGTGTTGCACTAAAACTAGTTGCCATCTAAAACTCTTGTTAGTATGGATGTTAGAAATCAAAATAACATTGCAGATAACCTTATGGATTTTAACTATGTAATAAAGTTGAAACATCTCACATTTCGAGCATACACTTTGTCCATCTTCAGAGATAATAGAAGCTTATAGAATGAAAATGTGAGAGTGTTGAGGAAAATATAAAGAAGGTATGAGATCAATAGTAAAAAAAAATAACCATTGGAAATAATAATAATAATAATAATAATAAAAATAATAATAAGAAGAAGAAGAAGAAGAACAAAAACAAACAACAATAATAATAATAATTAAAAATAACTGAAAATTATGCTATAAAATAATAATAATTAAAACAAACCTAAAAATAAGGTCAAAATAGTTCAAGGGAGTAAAATTGTAGTAATTGAAAAGAAAATTAACAAGAAGGTATGGGGTTAGAAATTTGAAAGCAAAAATTAAAATGAACAAAGGATTAAATTAAGGACAAAAGGGGGTGGGGGTGAATAAGTAGAAGAAAAGGATAAAGGTTTGGAAAAAAGAAGAAGAAAAAATCGAGAGAAAAAGGACCTATGGAATTTTCCATAGTGATTTAAGCAATAAATTAAAGGACTAGAAAAGCATGATAGAGAAAGAAAGGGGTGAGAGTGAAATAGGGTGGGTGGGGGGGGGGGGGCGAGAGAGGGGGGAGAGGAAGGGAAAAAATGGGTTTTTTTCTTGGAAAAAGAGAAACAATAAATGAGGGGAAATTGGAAGAAGAATCAGGGTAGAGCCAAGAGAAATTGGAAGAAGATGAATCAAGGTAGAGTAAAGGGAAGGGGATAAAAGAATATAGGAACAATAACGTGATAAAGAGGGCCTAGAAAGTTCAATAAAGTGGGGGTGGCAGGAAAGAAAAGGTTAAGAGAAATAAAAATAAGGTAACTAACCCAAAGAGGTTCTGAAATAAAAAGAAAAAGATGGATGTTTTTAAAAGAGATAGGATTCAAAGGAGGGAGGAAACCAATGAAGGAGGAAAATAATATAGGAGAGAGTAAAGGGCCAAACAAAGAAGATTAAGAATGTAGTTGATGAATGATGGGTTTTTAACACAGGATTAACTTATAATTATGTTCATGGTTGAAATTGTTAAGGTGATTTTCAATTTTGATAGCTTCCAAAATGATACAAGATTGGTAGAAGGCATTGGTGGCCAAAATTTTAACCTGGACAAAGTAGATTACATGTTTGGAGTTTTGAGAGTGTTCAACAATCACTACTTTGGAGGTATGGATGTGATGAGTGTCAGTGGCGTTTTCTTTGAGATAAAATTTGAAGGATCAACATATCTGCCTAATGTAGGATTTACTACATGAGAGGGATCTTATAAACACTAAGCCCTTGCTTTAGGTCTATCTTGTATTTAACAAATCTAAAAAGGTGTTTTAGGTTTTCATAGGGTTTAAAAAAAACTCTAATGTTCTTTCTGGAATGGACTTTAGAGATTCAATTTTTTATGCCTTGAATGTAGGGAAGGAGACAAGTATTCGGGGAGGTGTGAGCATGGACATACCAAAATGAGGGTTAGTCTAGAATAAAAATGCTCTTTAGATTTGGGCTGATGAGTAACCAATAGTCACATCAGTTGTGAGTTCATTGTTAGTGCACATGTATATATGTGGCATTTTAAACATCAAGTTAAAAATTTTACCTTGTGTGTGTATGTGAGCTTCTTTTGGTTCAGTGTTGAATGCCTTGCTCCATTATGATCCACTCTATAATTATTAACAATGCTTCCAAATTCATATTTTTTAAGGCCCATCCAATCTGGGTGTCAAAGCTGGCCTCTAATACTAATCTATAACACACCCTCCCACCCCCTTGTACTCTTTTGGGTTGCAGGAGATGTTACTTATTGTTTAACTTGGTCCACAAGATAAGTTATGAGGATAGGTCTAGAAAAATTCCCCATTTCTAAAAGTCTTCAGAATTAAGCTTTTATACCACTATTACATTCAACTCGTAGAGAGCTTTTTGACAATATCAATTTTACCTTGATTTGGTTCCTAGATCAAAAGTTAAACTTTTTTTAAGTTCAATCTATAAAGAGAGGCCATGTCAACATCATCACCATGTCGCATGCATGTGGCTTCCACACATCCCTAACATATCAACTATGTGGGAACTTCCATCAAACCCACATTATATCGCTATGGTTATCGCTACCCGCAACATTCATCGTTAAACAAGGAAAGGGGTGGTGATAACTAGCGAGCGATAAATTGGCCTCAAGGGTCCACCTTGGAAATATAATGGAGTCATCCAACTTCTATCAGTGTGATCACTTTCTTTTTCGTGCATTTATCACCACGAGGGGAAGTGAGCAGTGAGTGATGAGTAATGAAAGAGTTCCACACTCCAAGTTCTGCATGGTACCCACACATAGACTTCTTCATCGACCATCAAACAACTTTGGCCAAGTGTATTGACCCCACTCTTCTATGGATCTTAAGCGCTATGACCTAGAGTCGATGTTTGTACATCCATCATTGTTCCATTGGGCGTGGTTCCACTAGCACCTGCTAAGTGTTGATCTGTCATCATTCATATGTGTTTAAATGCCACTTCTTTCCAGTGCAAGAAACATACCATACATCACAAGAAATATAAGACCTAGGGTAAATTTTGTGAATAAGAGGGTGACGTCTTTCATGTGCCTAATAAATTGCATCCTTAAAGCATGCCTATTCTTGTGAGTTAAGGCCCGAGGCCTATGATCTCAGCCTCTCAACTTAGAAAACTAAATAATTCAACAATAGTTTGATTATGTATTCATTTACATATTAATAGGGTACATATTTGTAACCGTGCATACATATCTACACAATCATCATGAACATAGTAATATCAAACATCATACTCATGCACACACATAATATCATTCTAATCATGAACATATAGTGAGCCTTACAACTTGAGAATTCATTTATATCTTACACCATTCACACATCATAAGATTCATTAGAGTATGTAAGACAATATAGATGAGAAATGTACACTTATGTGTGAGTTTAAATATGGTTGGAAATTGAAGGAGGGACTTCAAATCTCCACCCAAATGTAGGCTAGTCATAATGCAATCTTTCTTGCATCTGATCACCCCAAGCTAGATCAAAGTCTGAGGGGATGCGTATTCAAGGAAATCAACACCCAATTCTTGATCACATAACCAAGAGAAGGATTCATTTGTCCAGGTGGTTTCATAGCAGAATGTCAAGCACCATAGTGACTTACTTTCTCTCTCGTCAAAACACAGGGCTTCACCCAAGATCAAATGAGTTTTATCTCAATTCTAGAATACGGAATCAACTACTTTTCATTGTTTATCATATTTCTCTTCATGGAAAGCACCATAAGGGTGTGTTGTCCATTGGACAGGTGGTTTCATAACCCCAAGTAAAGAACCACATTGGCCCATATTTCCCTATCCTAATGGTTTACCAGCTAGGCAACAAGCACCAAGTGGTTTCAAATCCCTAAGGAAAACACCACAGTGATCGAGTTCTCCACCGAGCTCCTCATTAATCAATCTAGGTTAGACACACCATCCAGTGGCCTCAACACAATCATGGGGAACACCTTCCCAATTCATAAAGAACAAGGTTCATTTCATTCTTTTCTTTGCTCCTTATGCCTTCATACTAATGAAACAAATGAAATTAATTCTCTATTATCTTCACCTATAACTCCCTTGTTCTGCCATTTATGGTGCTCTACATGTTCTCTACACAAGAATCTTCTAGAACAATCATTCCCATACTCTCCACAATTTTCAAAAGTCTAAAGTATTTATACTTGGTCTCTCCCTTTCTTCGCCACTCACATCCATTTTGGTTCACAACCTTCTTTCTCTCTCCACCTTCCACAAGGAGAGGGGATGATGTGGCACCATCCTTCACCCAAGCTACCCACTCCATATCTTCAATGTTTGTCAGTGAAAGCCAATACATGGTTAGATGAGTAGTCATGAATATTAAGGGAGGTTGGTATGGGGTTGCTCATGACATGCCATACAAAAACAAACTAGCACACAAAAAGTACTCAACAGCCCTCACCTCAGGGCTTTGGATGTATCTATCCCTCCATTTAGTTAATTCATCAATTGATTTCCATATATATTTATACACATCTATTACTCACATAGTTGTTTTTATAGACACGAGGTGTTATGGGAAAATGGTTGTTACATCAAGACCTTCAAGAGAAAAGAAAAAAATAGGAAAAAGGAATACTAATGGCATTATAAAAGTCCAAATAAAAATCTAAGGAAAAATGAATAGGAAAAAAAAGAGGAAAGCTACATAGAACGAGGAAATGGAAAAGAAAAAATGGAGAAAATTTTAAAGAACCAAATTATCAATAAAGAAGAAAGAAATAGAAAAAGAAAAGAAAAAGAATCTATAGAGGAAACTAAAGGAAAAGAAGAGGCATATAGGAAAACTAAGGCTAATATACAAGTTGAGAAGTTGAAAGATAAAGATAAAGAAAAAATAAATAAAACTACTAGCTATAAAAGAAGTTGAAGAAAAAATTAAGGCATATAAGAAAATATAAGAAGAATAAAAGAATAAAAACCAACATGATACCAAATCAAATGAGACCAAATAGGAATGGGATGAGCTAACACACATACCAATATCAATAAAAGAAAGATGAAATAACAAGATTATTCAGAGATGGAAGAATTATTCACTACTAAAATCATTGTCAGTATCCTTTCTCCAAGAATGGTTTTAGGAAGTGATGAGCATGTTCCAACTATAGTAGATAGAGTTGCTAATTTAAAATTGTATTCATTTTATAGATAGACAAACCAAGTGATAAGGTAAACCAACAAAATAAGAGAAATCAACATGGATTTTAAAATGATACTCACTATTAAAGTTGTGGTGATGGATACAAGAAGTTAATTTTGGAGTCATCCACTTATGTTAGTTTATCAGCTTCCCAAGATAGTGCTCATAAACTTGTAGATGTGAAGAAAAAATATAATATTATATGAATGCAAAATCACCATAATGAAAAATCAAGACAATTATTACAAATCCAAAAAGTATTAAACCTCAAATTTATTGACTATGATTTCAAAGTGAAAAATGAATTGAATAGTATGCAAAGAGAGTTACATGATAAGTCCCAACATGTAGGTTTGTGGTCAATATATTTTTGATTTCATGAATCACTTTCAAGCATGGGAACTTCATTATCAACAAGTTCAATTATAGTTTGATAAAATGAGGGACCAGTAGTCCTTCTTAGAATAAATGCTTGTTCATTGGCATATTTGACTCATACTTTTTTATTTTTATTTTTAATTAATTTATATGAATATGCATATATGAATTTAGTTTCATATCTATTCAAAATCATGTCAATCTATTATCAAACAAAGAATTTGAACCAAAACCCATGACTATTGGTCTACGATGGAAATAAAAAACAACTTTGTCCTATAGGTTGTTCCTTATCATGTTTGGCATATAATTTCATGGAATTTTAAAAACTTGTTTATAATGGATATAACCCTATGAATCTATTTTATGTTGGATTTGGAATCCCTTCAATCAGATGTCAAACAAATATTTTATCAACAAAATATTGTTCGGTAGTTTAAGGTGGCCACTATACCTCAATAGGTACAAATGAATTTTGTGTTGTTTATTTTTCTTGTATTAATTGTTTTTAATGCAATATTTGAAAAAATTTCATGTATGTATTGGATGAAAAAATATTTTCCACCTCTATTCTTCTAGTATCTCACATTCTACTGAAAGTGACTACTATTTTTTTTCAAGTCTCAAGAGGATCAAGAAGGTCAATTCATGCACGAGTTTTCTTAAAGAAAAGATCCCATCCAAAAGGGACATGCCATCCAAACACAAAACAAATAAAATGAAACATTATGAAGAACAATTTGAATATCATTATCTTATCACACCACAACCCATTCCTCCTAATTGGTTAGACAAGCCATGCTTGGGATACTTTGGATATGTTTGCAAAAAGTTTGAAAACTATAAATGGAACATGCTTATAGGCACAAAGGGTAAATTTAGAAAAAAATATGGTTAACACCTATAGCACACAATAATGGGTAGAATATATATATCACTTTTAAACCACCCTATGCATCCTTATGACCATGGACGAATTCCGTCCCTGTAGAAAAAATCTTGTGGCATAAGGTAATGGAATTTGATAGTCTTACACCAGCATGGATGGCGAAAACACTACCTAAACATATCACTAGATATGAGGAAATATTCTCAAAGTGTGGTCCCAACCATCCTATATTATCTATATAGTTTAAAAAAATGTCTCCTTCATGAGGTCCCTTCAATAATATGGAGGTAATTTTCAAGAAACATTTCTAGTGGTTGTCATAATTTCGTTGTGAAGGCATATTTGGCAACCATATCAGCAAATTGTAGTAGCCTCCAATACCTCTTTTTGACAACAACATTATTTTCCTTAGTTTTTAATGCATTGGAACAATATGGTCATGAGGAAATAGATTATGGGTATAAGCTTTCAGTTTTTCCTCTAAAACTAAAGGCCACAAGGATACATATGGATTTGATGCCTTGTTTTCTTCTTTGTAAAGCACTATCCTGTTATCACACTTGTAATTTTCATAAAATGTAGAAAATGATTTAAGCATATCCTACAATCTATGAATTGGACCTTCATGACTTTTTTTAGGGGGGAGTGATAAATTAGAACAATTACACCTACAAAATTTCACAGAAACCCAATTCATAATTTTATATAAATTAGTTGAAATGTTTTCTATAGATCATTATAGGTTTGTTGTTGATCAGTATAGGTTTGCTATGAAATGTTTCTATATTTACTACAAAGCCCTTATTTTACTTATATTTTGATATCCATCTACGAAATAGTTGATATGTTTGGTAAGGAGAAGCAATAAAATAGAACAAGTATGATTACAAAATTTCATAGAAAATCAATTTGTAATTCGAGAGAAAATGGCTAAAGAAGTTTGTTGCAAGTCATTGTAGCAAAAAATTTCTTACATCTTGAGATATATGCAAGATACTTATGATTTCTGGAAAATATAGACATTAAATTGATATAAATATTTGTGCAAAAAGCCTCCACTACTCAGCACACAATGACAAATTTTCAAATCTATTGCAAAATTTATATGGTTTGCTAAAGAACCATTAAGATGATATTTTTGAAATGTTTGTTTTCCATAAATTTAAACTGAGTATCAAAAATTCTCTAATTGGTTATGAGATGAAATTTTTGAAGAAAAATGGATCAACTACTTTTGTGATGGTAAACTAATTTTTCATTCATGCTTTCCTAACATAAATTGGAGATTTATTCATGGTGAGACTTCACATATTTCGATGATTATATATAATGGTACTATTTAGGGTAGTATATGGGGTGGCTTATGGTGGATTATATCAATATAAATAGACACGTAGCAAGAAAATCATTCAATTTAAATGGAAAAGTATTAACAATAAATTTCGTGTGCATTGAAAAGTAGAAGCAACTTTCATTGGATCCTTATAACCTTATTGATGCATAGGTATAGGTTTGCATAAGGGTATGCAACATGCTCAGATTGGGGAAATATATGAGTTGCAAAATTGTCATCTTTTATATCTCTCTTCCTTATTTTTAATCGCTTTTCACTTACCCATGAACTTGTATTAATTTGTTTACATACTCATAATATGAGATTTATACCCGTAAAAGTTTTCATTGCATTTGTTATTATTTTGATGGATTATGAATAGAATTCATAAGAATTAATGTATTTTGTATTTACTTTTGAAAAATGACTCAATTTGGAAATTGTTATAGATACATGCCTTGACCCCTAGATCGAGTCAATTTGGATTTGGCTCTGCATCAAGCGGTGCTTTCTAACTTTGTATAAGGAAGATGTTGCCATGTAGTGTTAGATAACATTTAGGTTAAAAATTATTTAAAAAAATACATTAATCTTTTTTTAAATATAAGTAGGCTTTAAAGTAAATTTAAATTTATGTTTTTGAACTAAACCAAAAATAAAAAAGATTGTTAATTTTACCATATGTTAATAATAATAATAACAAGATGAGGGGTATATTGTCATGTAACATTACATGAAACAAAGAATATCAAATAACATCATTGATCATGTGATAGTGCAATGCATTCTTACAAAAGTTACACCAACTAGCTCTACAAATGGACTTGAAAACCCTGCAGCAAAATTGTAGTAGTTGCAACCCATCTACCTCCTTGACCGCTCTCTTAATGGTCAATACCAATGAAGGGAGCGAGGCTCCCTCATACAATCAAGTTACAACTAGTTATAATCATTTGGGGTAAACCTCTACCTCTAACCCCAATGTCTCTGCTCAACACCCTCATTTCACTCACCAAAATGGTTTATCACTTCATACCACTTCAGGTAAACACACACTAGGAACTTTCCTTCCAAAACAAATTTTGGATCCCATATTTGAAGTTTAATATAGCCAAATTAGAGATTACATCTAATACATTTTTTATCACACATTGATTAGCAAATTCATATGCATATGACCCTTAGAAAAAACACTCTCTTACTAGATCCAACAAAAATAGAAGCCCAAGGGGAAAATCAAGATCGAATTGGGAGCCAAAGGATTCTTCACCATTGTATTTTCCAACATTAAGGTTTGTATGCGGGTCTTTCAAAATGGATCATATTTTTTGACTCTGCAAGCCTATTTCTCTACTTCTGGATGGAAATATTTGTCTCCAATAAGGAATATTTTATAGCAAACCTAATCTAATCTGAATGTACTTACTACTGTGAGAATTTTGCGATGAGGAGATATTAGCTTGCATTGATAATGCTCTAAGTCATGTTGTTAAAGCCTTAAAATCCATTAAACAAGCCAGGTATATTTATTATGAATTCACATGTGTTTACATGCATATTTCATAATGTTAGCATTATGATGCATGTGTTGTACTTGATGGCAACCCACTTGTAGGAGAACAAATCACTTGTATATGTTAACTAGATGAATCTACGTAACTAGATGAATCTACATGAGAGATATTAGATGGGACAGAATGCATGGCAATTGTGTTTACAGAAGTAACAAAATGCAGGGCAGCTCAAAGGAATCATTTCAAAATTTATATGGAAAATCTCAGTGTAACAAGTCTATTCAGAGGTAACAAAGTATTGTTACAAAAGAACAAGATCAAGGAACAAAGGACTATAGATCAGAATCAAGAAATTGAAGAAAGAGAATCGTTTAAGAAGTATACACTGGTTCACCTTGTCCAAGTAGCGTATACACGTGGGCTCATGGAACAGAATAAGCGTATACATATGCATGCACTTTCACAGAAGGAAAAGTGCATATGGGATGGAAAATCCGAGGTATTGGTCCGAGGTATTTGGTCCAAGGTATTGGTTCTAAGTGGTTTTGGTCCAAGGTATTGAGAAAGGCCTAAAACTACATAAGGAAGAGAAGATCAAGGGGATAAGTGCAAAAGTAATGAATATCTTATGAAGTGCTAGATCAAAAGAAAATATGCATGTTATGGGTTTCTTATTCTTTGTTTGATCTAGACTAAGTATACACTTGAGTGTTTGATGATGGATGAGATGTAATGATGGATTAGGATCATAATGACTTATCATTATGTGATCTGATAATGGATGGGCTAGATTGGATTTCTAACACATGTTTTATCCTTTATATGTGATGATCTGGGTATATGTGAAGTTTGGAATTGCAGCGATGTTATGAGTAAGTATTTACAGATCTATACGCTGGTTTGCTTTGGTGAAGGTGGATATACACATTGGTTCAGCTCTTCCAAGTAGCGTATGTGAAGGAAAAGCTTGATGTTTAGGGATGACTGATCTATCAGACCAGTATTGTTGTTTTGTTGTAGTTTTACTGTTATTTGTCAATGATGTCTTCTTAGACCTAGAAGTAGAGCTGAATGTATTTTGAGTCTGATTGATTGATTGATTGGGAAAGAAGGGTGATTCTTGTTTCTATCTGTTTATAACTCTATAATATGATAGTAGATCTTTAGAATGTCACAGATTGGTATAGTTTGTGGTTCAAAGGTTTTATGATTTAGTATCTTTAGAGGTATACACAAGTTGGGCTAAAGGAAGTGGCGTATACATGCAGGTTGGCTTCACTAAAGGAGCGTATATTGACACATGCCTTTTGACGTTACAATTAGTTCTGATTGTTGATGCAGTGACCTCGGTTCAGATCCGTGTATTGGTTACAATGATCTATCTATTCTAGTTGATTGGTTGAATTTGATTAAGTGTGAATAAATGGTTGATTCAGTTGTGTCAGAGGTTCAGTGATTGTTTGATTTAGTTGTGACAGAGGTTCAGAGGTTTTAGTGATTGATTATTTCAGTTATATCAGAGATTGATGATTGAGTTTCATTGATTGGTTGATGCAGATGTATTTGATGGTTGTATTGTAGTGATAATTGATTTTGAGCTTCAATGTTACTAATGGGTTCAGTGTGAAAATTTGATGAAACTTGGCCTTCATATTGTAGTGTTATGTACCAGGAGTATCCAATGTGAAAATTTATGAAACATGGTCCCTGGAGGATACTGAGGGTTGGAGCCTTCAATGAGGAAGTCGAAGCTTCCTTCCAGTAGTGGCTAATGATTTGGTCAGGGGGTTGGATCTCCCTTCCAGTAGCAACTGGAGAACGAGTGAAGGTTGTATCCTTCTGTAGGTCAGAGCCTATGTACTAGTAAACATATCGGCTAGTACAAGAACCAGGGGGTTGTAGCTCCCTTCTAGTAGAAGCTGGAGAACGAGAGAAAGTTGTAGCCTTCTGCAGGTGGGTGCATGTGTACTGGTATGAGTCTGCACCAGTAAAAGATTATAAACATATTTTCTTATTACTAAAAGAATACAGAGATGACAACAGTAGGTGGATTTCACCCACATTAGGTTTCCACCTTAAATATTGGTGTTCATGTGTGTTTCTTATGTGTGATGGTTTATTCTATGATCACTGCACATGCTTACTATTTAATGTTTAATAAAGTATTGATGCACTGATTAAAGATCAAGATATGATAAATTAATTGAATCATAAGTTCACTAGATATACGTTGGTTGCCTTAAAAACAGTTGCATGCACACGTGAGTTCCCTTCACTAATGTAGTGTATATAAATCAGAGTAAGAAAAGAAAAATTTATTGATTTGACTAATACTGGTTCACCCCCAACTCTCAGTATTATTTCCAACAATTTTTATCAGAGCAGGTCCTTTGACAGAAGCTTGATCAATTGAAGGAGATTCGTAGTAACTATGGGAAAGAAGCCAAAGAAGAAAGCACCTCAAAAGAAGAAGACATCTCAAAGGAACTGTGACAGTCGAAGAGACGATTTTCCTTTATGTGGAAGCAACTCTTCAGATTCAGAATCACCTCAGAATGAAGATGAACAAGAAAAATAACTATCAAGTACAAATTTGTTTTCCTTTGGTCATACATTTCTCTGTTCATTTGAAGATAATGAAAGTGATAGCGAAACAGCTGAATTTGCTCTTATGGGCGAAAGAGAAAGAAATCAAATAGAGGCATGATTGAAAAATCTCCCAGAAACAATTAGAGATCAAAAGGATCTAATTGATAAAAGGGAATGTGCCTACAAAGAAAAATTTATGAAGTTAAAAGCCCAATTGGAGGCAGGAAACAAAATAAAGGAGCGGTACAAAGAAAATATAGATCAAAGTCAAATGCTGCAGGATGAAGTGACATCATTGAGAAATGAGGTTAATGAAAAGGACACAACAACCAAGGAACTTATAGAAAGAACGAGCTAATGTGAAGGTCTTGAAGCTGTGGTCATTTCTCTAAAATAATATCTCAAAAATTCAAATAAGAAGATTGAAGAACTACTTCAAGAATTTGAAGAAGAAGAAAATGAAGTTCTCAAATTAAGGCAACAAGTGGAAGAAGGAAGAAAAGCTAAAGAAATCATGAAGAACCAATATCTTGAAAAGGAAGAGCAATATTAGGTTGAGGTAAATATCCTAAAAGGTAAATTAGAAGAAAAGGATAAACTTTTACAATTTCAAGATAGTACTAAGATTTTGGATGATATTCTTAGTAGTCAAAGGCCTCCTACCATCAAATATGGTCTTAGTTTTCATGAAACTGTTAAAGGTGAATATAGCTCACAAATTGAAGCAAAGAACTCTAGTGCTCAATCTACAATTCTCAACAAGGAGATAAGAGGTCAACCCCATCAACAACCAAGGAAAGAAATCCTTCAAAGAAAATCATTTACTCCTAACTATGGAAGTGATAATCAATTCCTTCCTCTAATGAACAATGTTGAATGTTTTATATGTCATTATTTTGGACATGTTGCAGCTAGATGCAGAGGTAAAATGATTCAAGCTAATAACTGTCACACAGAAAGATCATTAGCTTCAAGGTACTTTAAGGGATATTGTTTTTCCTGCAATATGTTTGGTCACAAAGCCATTAACTACTATAGAGGGAATATGAAACATATAAGAGTAAGAAAAGAAAAAGTTATTGACTTGACTAATATTGATTCAACCCCCCTCTTAGTATTATTTCCAACACATAACACATCCCAAATTCCATTGATGTTTACTATCAGGACGAGTTGTGAAAGAAAACCCTTGATTACAAACACATTCCATTATGCAAAATATGCCATGAGTATGGAAACCTCTACCAAAATTTTCCCCTACTTGCGTCTGCCCCAAATCTAGACCTTGTCATAGCTACAAATCCTCATGGATTCTCAAAGCCATGAAATAAGATTCATGGACCCAAGAATCCTCCCCCACCATTATCTCACTCAGTGAAAACTCCACCCACAAACAATAGATTTAACCCCCTCTCTTCCTTGGAAAACACTAAACCCTCGTTGACCTCCCCACCCCTTAAAATAGATATGTTGGACTCCAACCTCCTGCGAAACCTCTTTGTAGATATGCATGCTCAACCTTCCACACCTTTGAATCCCCATCATTAGGACTCACCAAAGAAAGAAATAACTCCCAATTCCCCTATGGATCTAAACAAGGACATGAATTTAGATTCCTTAGATATTCAAGGAATTGTTGAGGCTTGGAAAGACAAGGATCCAAATTCCATTCTCAAACATCAAGTAAAGATCCATAGAAAATATATACTTAAATCTTTCCAACGGGCTCAAAAGCCATCAATGGGCCAACCCAGTCTGGGATCACTCAAATTCCAAACCCAACCAATGAAGGAAACAACAAAACCACATAGAGATGAGAAGAAAAAATGGTAGGAAAAGTAGTCAACAAATTTTGGAAGAACTAGAGAATATCTTGGTCAATTTAGGGAGAATCAAGCTAATATCAGAGGTATACTCCACCAACACACCCCCTTCATGAATATCATATCCTATAATATCATAGGCCTTAAATGTGAAGGAAATAAAAGGTTTCTTAAGGAAAAATGGTACTCAACATCCCACCTTCATGATGATTCAAGAGATTAAATCTTTAAGTGAAACAATAAAAAAAATGACGAAGAAGTGGGGTTGTAATTGTCAATTAATATCCTTCAATTCTCAGGGTCAATATAAATGCCTAGTCATTATTTCAATTGTTATGAAACCAGCTCACAAAAAGATAGAAAAGAGAGATCCACGCCTTAGAATTCAGCCTCTTCGAGGGGGCA
>APFE031301608.1:100547-190484 GCA_000404065.3 Pinus taeda
TAAAGGAACAATTCTTCGATGATACAAATGAAAAGACCTCCTTTCTATATATAGGAGTCTAAGGGCTCATAACATAACCAGAGCCGACATAACAATAATAATGTAAGGGCACAATAATAATAATAGTGGGCTTCTATGGGGCACAATAGTAACAATATGGGCACTACATCGGTACATCAATATAATAAGTGGGTTGTACTAATAACAATAATGGGTTACACTAGTAGTATAGGGGCCTAACATCAATTTCCCAGGAAGTAGTTATTCTAAATATGTTTACCACATTCAGAATCCTCATTATCTAATTTCAACTCTATTGACGATGTTGGAAATCCATAAACGAGGGGGATCTCCTTGATATGAAGTCCTAATTAGACCTCACACCATTTGGAGTAGGAGCCCCAATTGGAAATACAGCCAGTTTCCATAATGGTGGTCTTAAGGATGTGCCTTGGATGCAATTAACAGATAACAATACATACACATACCTTTGGTAACAACAAGTAAGAAAAGTTTGTTTAATATTGGTTTCAATGCATAAGAGGTTCTTTCAAGCAAAGGGAAAAGAGTGAGACTCTAGAAGAAAAGTAATCGAACTATCTTGAAATATATGCATGAAAATATAAAGAATCATTAGTTAGCCTACAAAATAGTTCAGAAGATAACAATGATCATGAAATCAAATAAAACACACATTCAATAGGAAACATACTAAAGTTGATGAAATAGTTCATTGACATTAGCATGAATGAAATAACATATACCATAAACATTTAAAGTATAGTCTTACAATATCCATGATACATGCATGAAGGTGTGTTTTATTTGATAGCTTTTGATCATTAAGTGAATGTTCCAAGTATACAATACAATGATATGACACTAGTCCGAATAGTGGAACATGAAGTTACTACTTACTTCTGCAAAGAATGATACTGACTCCTATGCTAGACTAGAGAATCCAATGCTTCCAATATCGAGTGCCAAGCCTTTTATATGAGTTATGAGGACTTAATTATAACAAATAGGATGACCTTTCATCTCCCATTATGACTTTTGCATTTCCTGTTGGAAACAATGTTAATACACAAGAGGGGGTGAATCGGTATCAAGGCTAAATTTTAACCTTTTATGCCAATTTACTTTTCTTATTTAAACTTGGAGACCATCCATATAACCAATAGAAACATATCATGTGGCAATAATATGAAATTAACATATAACACACACCATGAGCATCATACACATGAGACACAAGGTTTTATGTGGAAACCCTTTCGGGAAAAAAACCGGCCAAAGCTTATTGTTGTTATTAATGTAAAATGAGAGCTCCTAATCTATAACGTCATCTGATTTGTGATCCACCACTCACAGGAAGCATCAACTCCCTTTGATTGTTTACTAACACCCACTAGCAGGAAGCACCAATGCCCTCCATTTGTAGACACCTATTCAACTTACTAGAAGCACCATGTGAACTACCAACTTCATGGATTTGTTACAAGAACCAACTTGTATCTCCTTGGATTTATGCAAGCACCAACTTGCAAGAAGCACCAACCCCCAAGCCTTCTCAAGCACAAACTAGAGATGGAAGAACAAATTTCCTGTATGTAGGCTCCAATCCACACTCAAATAGGAACTCAATGTTCAGTGTTATTGGAAGCCACTCAACCTGATATCAAATTTGTATCTTCAACCCTTGGCCCACACAACACTCTTTGTTCTCATCCATCTAAATGCTCTGCAACAACTCATAGTTCCACTCACACCATTCACCAACACAAAGAGCTCATGCAGTCCTCTTTGCACTCTGCTCTACACTGCATATAGTTAGCTCTCAACCTCTTTTATTAAAATAGGCCCTCTCATCCTTATACACCATAACATTGGTTCACTCTGCCTTCTTTCTCTGCACATCAGCACTACCTCTTTCAAGGTCACTTTACTTTTCTTAGGCACTCACAACATAGAGCTCCCCACTCAACTCACTCACTACTATGCTGCTTCCCCCATTTTTCTTAATTGTGCTCCTCTATTTTGTTCCTCTGCTACATTCTCATCAATGTTGTCTTTGTTGTCCTATATCCACACTACCTAGGTGTACCTCAAAATGGCTCTCTATCCTTCTATTTCGGCTGACTTGGCCACTACTGCTACAATCACCACTAAGAGTGGGTACCTGAGTGTTTCTCCATACTCATAATTAATTCTCCGTCCACTTGCACACTTCAACCAAGCACTATCCTCTCTGTGAAAAAATATCCTTTCCCTGAGGCTCTCCATGCTTATTCATGGATTCAAATAGCTTGAATCTACTTTGACACAACTTTTATGTTCTTCATTTAATTTCTAAGACATTAAGAACAAGATCAGAGGTAGCTTTCTTAGCTTAAGGGAGGCACAACACTCTTCCCTGCAAAATCGTGGTCCTTTCTATCTTGACCAAATGATCTCTACAGTCGCTATTGATTCTACCACCAAATCTCCTGCACTTATTTATTCACTTGTCGACTCATCCATCCGCATACATTCAGTGCTCCAATTTTGGGGCTTCAACATTTCATAACTTTTATTAAAAGATATGTTACAAAATTGCAGGGTTTTGATTGGCCTTAAGACCCTTCTTCTTAGCCCCTTTTAGCTTTACACACCATAGTACCATGTGTTGTGACCGATGACTTCATTCTCCTCTATACAGCAGTATTGGGGCTCCCCATATCGTAACTTGTATTAAAAATATGTTACGAGGTCTCGCGGATCCAAGCTCCTTTTGCTTCGCCCCTTAATTTTTCACACCATGGAACCAAGAGATATGATCAACAGATTATATTTTAGATGTTAAGGCCTTCAGATCCTATTAGGGGCCAATCTTCCTTTGTTGAATTCTCTTTGCCCTTGGTTCATAATCTCCTCGACCAAGCGCCACCACATCGAAGCTCCCTGTATCGAGACATCCTCTTAATTCAATTATGGAAGAGTTTTGAAATATCTATCCTCTTAAATATATCCCATGTGGCATTTTCATGTCAACTTAGGTGCTAAGGTCTTCCCTATGCACTTTGTTCTATCATTTCCCTCGTGACCATGCCAATTAGCATCAGGGCTCCTTTCATTGTATTTTTTTTAAAACACATTTATAGAGTAGTTCTGATGTTTCCTTCCTCTGAAATACTTGATAACACTTGGGTGTTAGGTATCATTCTATTCCATGGGTTATCTAGGCTTCATGACAAAGTGAAAACAATATTGAAGCCCCTAGCACCAACAATTCTATCAATTTTAATTACATTGGAGTTACAAAAAAACTGACCTTTGAAATTCTGACCTACTAGATGACATCATGTTCTCGTCATCATCCCCATGTGGCGCCTCCATAGTGATGACACATTTCAATTGGTTTTGCCCCATTAGGCCACCTTATTTTTCTGAATCTGGCTATCACATGTCCTGCATATAGCCACATCATGTTGACATCATCTGCCACTACAACTCCTCAGTGCCAATTAACTAACTCCATGTGTGTTATCGAAGGAGAGAGAAAGGGTCCTCTTGGTCCTTGGTTTCAGGATGAATTTATTTGTTAATTCTTCTTCCTCACAATCCTCTATGCTTTCAAAGAATTACAATTGATAGGAGTCACACAGTTCTAACCTCTAATATTCTTTCCTCCGTTGTTCTGAGGTTTTGATAGCCTTCATTCAAAAAATCCTAAAACTTCGACCACCAATACTCTATCCTTCAGAGGCATTGATATGCTACCATGTGCCACATTATTTCGACCTTCTGATATTCTGCTACTCTGAGTTTCTGATATGACCTTGTCCAATATCCAACATTTTGATATTAGCTCCTCATGGTCAACTTTCTCCCTTCAGGTCTCTTTTAAATAAAACATCGATTAAATAATTTTTCGAGGTCCTCCCATGTTCCTTACCTATTGTTGGATTGGAAATATTCTAAAAAAGAAATTAGAGTGAAGTCCCAAAATTCCGACCTCTGATATTCTTGCCTCCTTAGGACTTAAAGAACCTAACTTTGGCAGTCCATAAATTTTGATCCCAAGGTCCATTCACATATTTCCACATATCATTGGTTAGGTTTTTCAAAGCACTTTCCAATGGAAAATGTCTTATGTAGAGTTTGATCCCTTATGCTACCTAAAAAATGGCAGAAAACTCTTTGTTGTTCTTTTCACCTTGACCCTTCTTCTTATGCCTAGAACCTTCTCTTCCAATCACCATAGTCATCTTTTTATTGATTTTCCAATAAGCCTACTAATATGATGATTCTCTATAAGATACTGCAGAAACCATAGGACTCCCCCTGAGCTTGACACATCAAGCACATAAAACTAGCCCAATGACCGTCACAGCTAGACTAGGGAACTTCAAAGCCAACATTTTCTATGAGAAACATCCATGCTAGTCAGGTTGACATCAATGCCAACACTCTTGCAAATAGTTAGAAAATGGAAACTACCCTACACATATCCTAACATGATTGTTGACATGAATGCCAACATACTTACAACCACTGGCAATCCAAACAATTCCAACTTTCCAACAATCTCCCCCTTTGGCATTCATGGAAACACCTCAACCTAATCTTCACTTTGATGGCCAGTCCACATGCTTCTTCCAAAATTATCCTAGCATAATTCACCAATGAATTTATCTCCTCTACACGGGCCATCAAATCTTCTCTAATAATTCTCCCCCCCTTTGACATCAATGACAATGGGCTAAACGTTGCCTTTTTCTCCCTCGTGCAATTGCTGATTATCAAGACCGAGGAACTAGTTTTTGATGTGAATTTTCCTTTGTAAATTTCTCTTCAAGGATTGATCACTGCTTTTTCTCTATAAACTGGACATGTGTGATATTCTCTCGTTGAACATATACTTCCTTTGATTTGAATGCCTCTGGTTCTTGAACACCTTATGGTTTTTGGTTTAATGCTCTCTAGCCAATGCATATTTTCTATCAGTTAAAAGGAATGTTGATACTAATTAAGTGTTAGGTCCCTATACTACTAGTGTAACCCCTTATTGTTATTAGTACAACCCCCTTATCATATTTCTGTGCCCATGTAGTCCTCATATTGTTATTATGGTGTCCCATAGAAGCCCACTATTGTTATTATTGTGCCCTTACATTATTATTGTTATGTCGGCTCTCATTATATTATGACCCCTTAGACTCCTATATATAGAAAGCAAGTCTTGTCATTTGAATCATCCAAGAATTATTCATTTGTGTAATGAAAAGGAGGTTTCCCCCTTGAAGAGGCATAATTCTAAGATGTTTATCTTTCTTTCTATCTTTTTGTAAGCTGGTTTCATAACATTTGGTATTAGAGGTTTGGATTGTAGGGTTTCGCTGCTCCAAATAGGTCATCATGGAATTTTCACTACAACATTTTCACTACAAAGTCTCAGAAGCTAAAAAACAAACCCATTTGAAAAAACATTGGTTTGAACCTTGGGTTCTAATTTAAGATCTTGTATCCCTATATGTTCGGATATATGATCTAAGGAAGTTAGGGTTTTTCAAGCTCCAGAATTTCATCTCAAACATGTCATCGTGGAATGTTCGCTATAATATTTCTTCTACGAAGGTTCAGACTTTGACATTAAAACCCATTTGAACTGACATCTTGGTGAATCTCAGGTCTAAATTTCAGATCTTGTCTTGCTATATTTTAGGATATATATTCTTAGGAAGTTAGGGTTTGTGCAAACTCCCGAATTACATTCTAAACAGGTGACCTTGGGAAAATTGTCATAAATTTATCTCTAAGCATCATATTGAAATTTCGTAAGCAGTTACAGAGAGAGGATAGACTGTAGTTGTCTTTATATATTTCTTAGATACCAAGGTTGAAATAGTGACATGTTCCATGTCATACAAGTGCACTCTACTAAACCTATCTATAATCAGGTCATTGTGGGAGATTTGACATAGCTCTTCCTTGAAGAATCCAATACTAATCAGAATTATGGGGTTAGAAAGAGAACACATAGTACTACAACAGGACGCAATTTCAAAACTTGGAGATATGAAATTACTGAGTTATAGTTGTTTCAAGATCGAGCTCCTAAAATCAAGAAAAGATGATATGGGGAATTTTGATGGCAAGGATCCAGTAAATTGGACACTACAAATGGAGAAATATTTTGATCTATGTGAGGTGCAACTATTACAAAAGATACGTATTTCATCTTCATATTTAGAACCAGATCAATTTTTATGGTATAAAGGGCTTTGTTCTGTAAACCACTTATTACATGGCGAATTTTCATGGAGGAATTGATAGCACACTATGAGGATACAAAGAGCAACACCTTCTTTCACCAATTGATAAATCTAAAAAAAAGGTGGTCAATGGAAAAGTACATTGAGGACTTTCAAAAATTGAATATAAGGGAAAATGATAATCTAGAGAAGTAGAGGATTGATGTCTCCATAGGGAATTTAAAGGATAACATTCAACATGAGGTTCGTCTTTGGGAACCTGATTCATTGGAGAAGGCATTAAGGATGGAAAGAAAAGTGGAAAGAAAAATTATGGAAACAAGGATGTCTACCCCTCACAACTATAAATATGAAAGTGTTGGTTCTCATAGCCTTCCACAACCTACAAGTTTGACACCACAAAAATTAGAATAAAAAAGAGAAAAAGGGCTTGGATACAATTGTGATAACAAATATATTAAAGGTCATAAGTGTGCTGAGAAGAAATTATTTTACATTGATTGTGAAGAGGAAGAAAAGGATTGAGAAACATCAAAAGAAGAGGATATACACCAAGAACCAACCCTAGAGAAAGAATAAATGAATCTGACCATATCCTGTAAAGCATTGGCAAGAATTACCACTCCTCAAACTCTCAAGATAGAAGGACATATCAAGAAGAAACATGTTCGAGAAGCGAAAGATCACATCCAACATCAAGAAATTAATTTGAAAATATCTTGTAATGCATTGACTAGAATTACCACTCCTCAAACTATCAATATAGAAGGAAATATCAAAAAGAAAAAGGTAATAGTGTTGATTGATTCGGGAAGTACCCATAATTCAATTGATTGTAAGATAGCCAAGGAATTGAATTGCTTCCTATATCCAACACTAGAGTGTCAAGTGATGGTTGCAAGTGGAGGAACCATAAATTGCTCTAGAAAGTACCATAATATCAAGCTATCCATGGGAGAATGTGTATTGAATAGTGCAATGCTTTCCATTCCAATGGGTGGTGTTGATGTTTTACTAGGAGTCAAATGGCTACAATCATTGGGTACAATAGCTTTAAATTTTCAAGAACTTTTCATGAAAATTTGTGCAGAAGAAAATGAAATTGGTGTTTTTTTAATGCAAGATGAAAGACCCATTTCTTTCGAAAGTAGTCCAATCAAAGGAAATTATTTACACAAAGATATTTATGAGAAGTAAATGTTGGCAATACTACATGCACTAAAGAAATGGCGACCCTACCTAATAGGAAGACACTTCAAGTAAAAACAAATCATGATAGTCTTAAATACTTTTTAGAACAAATATTATCCTCTAAAGAGTAATGAAATGGGTCACAAATATGTTGGGTTATGACTTTGAAATTGTCTACAAAAAAGGGAAGCAAAGTGTTGTTGCAGATGCACTCTCAAGAAAGGATGAGGATGTGGAAGCAGAGTTTTATGCTATTCCTATTATCCAACTAGATTGGATAAATGAAGCAAGGGATGAATGGAAGAAGGATGAAAAAGTGTGGCCACACATTCAAAAGTTTCATAAGATCCTAGTTCAAACAAAATTGCCAGAACTTGACGAGGAAGGAAAAATCATATTGGAACCTAGAGAAGTAACAGAAACAAGAACCCAACAGCTACAAAATCGATCAATTTCAAAGTATCTCATTAAGTGGAAGAACTTACTCACTGAATATTCTGCATGGGAGGACAAGAATTTTATACAGAAGCATCAAGAACTACTCAAGCGTTGAGGACAAAATTTTTTGAAGGAGAAGAGCATGTTAGGTCCCTATACTACTAGTGCAACCCCTTATTGTGATTAGTACAACCCCTTTATCATATTGTTGTGCCCATGTAGTCCCCATATTGTTATTATATTTCCCCATAGAAGCCCACTATTGTTAATATTGTGCCCTTAAATTATTATTATTATGTTAGCTTTGATTATATTATGACCCCTTAGACTCCTAGATATAGAAAGGATGTCTTGTCATTTGAATCATCCAAGAATTGTTCATTTGTGTATTGTAAAGGAGGTTTCCCCCTCGAAGAGCCAGAATTCTAAACCATTTATCTTTCTTTCTATCTTTTTGTGATATGGTTTCATAACATTAAGCTTCTCATGGTCTTGTTTCTATTGCAAATACCAATAATTAGTGATGCATCTTAGCTTGTTTTTCACTACTTTTGTTTCTTCATCCTCTATTCTCACTTCTCCTGAGCTTCTTAATCACTTCTTCCCTTGAGATCATGCCTCCAAATATGGACTATTTCTTAACCAATCCAAATTGTACAAAAAAAAATGGATATAAATGGGACAATGTACAAGGAAAATTCCAATACTTCCTCTCAAAAAGAAATTCCCTTTTTCACACAAGGTTACTACTCCATATGATCCCAAACTATCAACTGACATAGTGATACCAATTGAAAGTTAAGGTATACACACAACTTAGATGAAATAAGGGTATTTTGCCGAAGATGAAAACCTTTCATTTTCTCAAAAATATTCCTTTCTAAAGATTACAATTGTTTCCTTCTACTGCTATCAAACAAGCTCCCCTTGAGCCAATTCTCTCTGATATCATGAAACTGCTTCATTTCTTCTATGCAAGGACTGATCCTATGGACCTGACTTGACTATGGGCTTTTTTTCATTCCAAACTTCTGTTATAGCTTACTTTCTTATTTCCAAAACATAATATATTTTTGTGTAACCCCCTAAAACCAAAATGGATGCACTCTCTTATCTCTTTAATCTTGATATATTTGAACTAAGAAAATACTTGTAATCAACATGGGCACTCGACAATACCTTCAACAATCGTATGGACTTTTTCGTCTTTACCTTCTAGCTTCCTGCATCTGCCTTATTTGGCATCTCTTCAGGCCATTATCTTCCTTTACTGAAAATAAACAAATGATATAACCCCCTTGAGCAGATCATCCTCCTTCTTCCATACCTTCAATGGATGAGTCTCAACAGAAGCATTGCTTTTCATCTTCTTCTTTGCCCATGTTTGGGCTTTTTCTTGGCTGTGCATGGATAAAGGAAAAATTTCCCTTAATTCCTCTTTCTTAACCCAAACCAACTTGATACGGTTTTTATTTATTTGCAAAAGAGTGGTAATTAGGTTATTGTTGCTCCCTTTCCTTACCTGCAGCTTGCACTTACTACAACAAGCATTTAGAAAGGGTTTTCTAATAGGAATATGAGAATCAACCTTCTTAATTTTTCTCTAATTTTTCTTCAGAGACAAGTCAACACCTTCATGGTTTCTCCTTCCATTGTTTAGCATGTTGTCTTTATTGAGAGTGTTAAAGACATACTTGACTTCCTTTCATCCTGTCACCTGGGATGCATGCTTCGGTTTCCTATGCCTACAACTTGCTTCCTTATGCCAAAATTTGCCACAATTGTAGCATTTTATTTAGCCTAAGAATGGGCTAGAGGAATTACTCTTCTTGGCGATGCTTTTTTCAAAACTCCTATCACGACCAACATGCCTTCTCCTAGCCTATTTCGAGATCCGTGGGTTGTTGCCACCCAACACATCTTGTTTTTTCACATGCCATCTATAGGCTATGGATTTATGTCCAAAGTGATTGAAAGAAAAACAATAGCCATAAAAATGATTTTGATGAAAGACCTTACCTTTTCTTTAAAATATTTTTTCTTAAGGAGGAAAGGACCTCTGCCGGTTCTTCATCTGCCTTTCATAATAGTTTGCATTACTGCCTTGCACTCTTTCTTTTAGTTTCCTAGCTCTCTTCTATTGCAACCTTTTCTTCTTTTGTTGTTTTTGTTGTCCAAAACCTCTTTTCCTTTTTTATTGTTGGAACCTCAAACTCCCTTTACCTAGGAATTTTACCCTTCATCCTTTGTCTTCATGGAGCTTGTTTCTTCTTTGAAACCGAAACTAGCCTTGATGAAAGGGGATATTTACCTAACAAGCATCCCATCCAAGGCCTTTGTGATCCCCTCAGGCTTCTGGCATTGATACAACTCCTTGTTTGACCTTTCTAAGTCTTGCCTCAATGAGACTATTTCAGCTTGTAGTCTCTCATAGTAAGCTTCTGTTTCTCTTAGTTGAATGGTTGATATCCGATGCAATGTGCTAGCCTCTTCTTGTTGAACATTTAGATCAACCCTTGTTTTTCTCAGCTTCTCATTCTCAAGCTCATAAATTTTCAGTTACTCCTCTCGCTTGAGATTTTCCTTTGATAGGTGCTTGATCTCCTTTAGAGTCAAGAAAAACTTCTTTATAAAAAATGTCCTTTCATCTAGATAATTTTCTTCACTATCATAGGTGCTATTTGAGTCGCCACAGAGATCGAAAACCATATATGTGGCTATGAATTCTTCCATAATTCTAAGGGATATAACATCTTCATCACTTTTAATGATACACCTATTCTCTTCTTGGGATATACTCTCATTTTCTCCTATGGATGAGCACACCAAGAATCTCTCTTCTTCCTATAAGGATCCCTCATTTTCTATTTCTACTAAAGTGGGTCTATCTTCATTACAACTACTAGATGCATAGCTATCTCTATATTAAAGTGATTCACATGAACATCTAGATAATGAATGACCTATCTTTTTGAATTTATCACACAACAATAGCTTACTATTTGAGCAACATGACCTCCCTTCAGATACTCCTTCATCATCAACCCATGTGTGATGAGTAACAACTTCTGCATGTTTTGATTTGTTGCTAGAGGAGCAAGGATCCTCAACCTCGTCTTGAGCCACATGGATACCTCCTCAATGAAGACATTGCAATATGTCCAACATTTCTTTTGCTAACTCACAATCCCTCACTTTATCAACATCTGGCTTAGATAGCCCTTTCATGATAATTTCCTTAGATTTTGTATTGAACCCATTCCTCTCTCCATATATCACAAACAACCAAATGTATTCATTGACTATCAACAAGTAGGATTCCATTATAATATTCCAGAGCTCATAGTTTGGTCCATTTAAAAATGGAACTCCTTTTGCTATTAGCCAAACTCAATTAGCCATTGTTTTCCATTTATCTACCTTCTATCGATTAAGTTATTCCTCAAGGAACCAGGAATACCAAATTTTTAAAGCCATGTTAATATTGAGAGGGGGGTGAATCATATTAAGGATAATTTTAAACTTTTTATGCAAATTTACTTTTCTTATTTAAACTTGGAAACCATCCATATAACCAACAACAACATATCATGTGGCATCAATATGGAATCAACATACAAGCACAGACCATGAGCATCATACAATTACCTCTCAGCCTCTTTTATTCAACAGGCCCTCTCAACCTTACACACTACAACATTGGCTTACTCTACCTTATTTATCTACACATCAACACTTCCTCTTTTAGGGTCACTTTACTCTGCTTAGGCACTCTCAACATTTTACTTAGTAGAATAAGCTCACTTGGCTTCACACATAACAACACACTCTCAGCGCATGCTCCCCACTTAGCTCACTGATTACTATGTTGCTTCACCCATTTTTCTCAACCTTTCTCCTTTGTTTTTTTCCTCTATTTCACTTTGGTCAATGTTGCCTTTGTTGTCCTATATCCACACTACCCGAGTGTACCTTAGCATGGATCTTTATCCCGTTGTTGCGTATGACTTGGCCACTGCTATTGCAATCACACTTAGAATGGGCACCTATGTGTTTCTCCATACTAATAATTAATTCGCATTCCACCTGCACACTTCAACTAGGCAAAATCCTTTTTGTGAACAAATATCCTATCCCTGAGGCTCTTCATGCTTATTCATGGCTTCATAAAGCTTGAGTATACTTCGTCACAAATTCCTTTTTCTTCATTTAATATTTGAGACATGCACAACAAGATCATAGGTAGCTTTCTCATCCTAAGGGAGGCCCAACACTCTTCCCTACAAAATCATGGTCCTTTCTATCTTGACCAAACAATCTCTGTAGTCGCCATTAATTATGCGACCAACTCTCCTGCACTTGTTTACTCAATTTTCGACTCATGCATCCACATACACCCAGCGATGTAATTTTGAGGCTTCAAAATTTCGTAACTTTTACTAAAAGAGACGTTAGGAAATCGTGGGGTTTCGATTCGCCTTTAGCTTGTTCTACTTATCCCATTTTAGCTTTACACACCATAGGACTATGTGTTGTGACTGATGACTTCATTCTCCTTTGTACCACAGTATCAAGGCTCCCCGTATGGTAGTTGTATTTAAAATATGTTACGAGGTCTTAAGGATCCTTGCTCCTTTTGCTTGGACCTTTCTTATTTTACACCATGGAACTAGGATCATTGACCAACAACTTAGATCTTAGGTGCTAAGTTCTTTAGATCTTGTCATGGGCCAATCTTCCTTTGTTGATTGCTTTCCGCCCTTCATTACTTTGGTCTCCTCAACTAAGCGCCACCACATCGAAGCTCCCCATATTGGTACTTCCTCCTAATTCAATTACAGAGGAGTTCTGAAATACATAGCCTCTTAAGTATATCCCATGTGGAATCTTCACTACACTTTAGATGCTAAGGTCTTCCCTGTACCCTTGGTTCTATCAATTTCCTTATGACCACACGCCAATTACCATCAGAGCTCCTTTCGTCATAACTTTTTAAAAAAACATTTATAACGGAGTTATGATGTTTCCTTCCTTTGAAATACTCCATATCACTTGGGCGCTAGGTCTCACTCTATGCCCTTGGTTCCCTAGACTTCATGACCAAGTGAAAATAATATTGGAGCCCCTAGCATCAGAACTTCTACCAATTTTAATTGCAACATAGTTACAAAAAATCCTACCTCTAAAATGTTGACCTGATGGATGAGATCATGCTATCATCATCATCTCCACATGGTGACACCATAGTGGTGACATGTGTCACTTAGATTTCCCCATTACACCACCCAATTTTTCAGAATTAGCTACCACATGTGCTCCGTACATCCACATCATGTTAATTTCATATACCACTGTAGGTCCTCAAGGCCAATCAACTACCTCCATGTTTCCTATCAGAGGAGAGAGAAAGGGTACTCTTGGTCCTTGGTTTCGAGATGATTTTTTTTGTTAATTCCTCTTCGTTACAATCCTCGGCACTTTCAAAGAATTGCAATTGATAGGAGTCACGAGATTTTGACCTTTGATATTCCTTCCTCTGATGTTCTAAGGTCATGATGGCCTTCATTCCAAAAATCCTGAGACTCTGACCTCCGATATTTTGTCCTCCCGAGGTCCCGATATGCTACCATATGCCCTGATATTTTGGCGTTCTGATATCCTGTTGCTCCAAGGTTCAGATATGACTTGCTCCGATATCCAACATTTTGATATCAGCTCCAGATGGTCAACCTCCTCCCTTTGGGTCTATTTTAAATAAACCGTTGATGAAATAATATGTCGAGGTCCTTGCTTATTCCCTCCTTATTCTTGGATCATAACTTTTCTTAAAAAGGAATTAGAGTGAAGTCCTAAATTTCCGATCTCCGATATTTTGTCCTCCTTAGGACTTCAAGAACCTAAATTCGATAGTCCATAACTTTTGATCCCGAGGTCCCTTCATTGAATTCCGCATATCGTTGGATTTTTTTTCAGAGAACATTCCAATGGAGAAGGTTTGATGTAGGCTTTGATCCCTTTTGCTACCTGAAAAAATTCTATAAACTCTCTGCTATTCTTTGCACCTTGACCCTTCTTCTTGTGCTTAGAAACTGCTCTTCCAACCACCATAGTCATCTTTTTATGGATTTTCCAATAAGCCTACTACTATTACAATTCTCTACAAGAGACTGTAGCAACCATAGGAATTCCCTTGAGCTTGACACATCAAGCACATCAAACTATCCCAATGACCATCACAACTAGGCTAAGGAACATCAAAGCCAACATATGCGACCACAAACATCCATGCTAGTCTGGCTAACATCAATGGAAACACTCTTGCAAATAGTTAGGCAATTCCAACTTCCAACACATCTCCTAGCATGATTTTTGACATCAATTCAAACATACTTATAGCCACTATCCATCCAAGCAATGGAAACTCTCAAACATTTCCCTCATGACAATTGGACCTTTTTTTCTTTATTTTAACTAATGACTCTTCATATCCACATTTGACTCTTAGACTTCCATTTACATTTACACTTTTATTATTTTCTAAATATAATATGACAAAAAATGTGCCTATAGCCTAATAAGAAAAAAATTTATACATTATGCCTGACTTTGAGGAAATTCTAGCTCAGAAACATCCACTTGTAGCTTTGTTGTAACATATTGGTACCAATATTTATATTGTGTTGCTACATCCTCAAAATTAGATGGGATATCTTATATCATACTCTTTCCTCCATGGCATCCAGATAGATAGTTTTGGATCCACATTTAACTTCATTCCATAATAAGAAAAACTTCATGTTTACCTTGGAAGGTCTGGCTACATATAACAACATATTTTTCCTTGTAATTTCCAAATTTTCTTTAGTAATAACCTGCTTCAAATTGTTCAAGTATTCTTGTATTTCCTACCTAATAACATTTATGCCCTTTATCTCTACAAATTATCCAATAGAAGGAATCTTGTGTGTTGACCAACGAGTCCAAATTGTGATATAAACTTGCATAGGGAGTTATAATGTTGGCCAAATATGTACCAAGCTCCTTGTTACTCTTCAAAATAATTCTAACCTCAACATTTTCCAATTTTTCTTCTTGTCTTGTCTTTCTCGCCAACTCTGATGGTGCATTCATGTACTAGAGCCCCATTCGTAGATCACATTGATGGATTAATGAATCACCTCCAAAACTTTCACATTCCCTCGTGATCTCTTTTGCATGTCATGCAAGGGTATCACCACCTTATGCAGAGTGATCATCTCGTCATAAAGTTGTCTCATGTTGTCTACCAATGATTAAAATTCATCATATTTCATTGCTTGTAGTTCCTTCAAGTGAGAATCGATAGAAGATAGTCTTTGGTTCTTGGCTTAGAGATGATCAATATGTTGTCTTGCATTAGATATATCCTTTTCCAATTGCTTATTCTCTACCATCAAGAAATTTGTATTTACTTTGTAGTTGTTTCAAAGGCCCACAATCTACCTCTCTATATGAATGGAAGACGGATGAACCAAGTCATTAGGAAAATACTTTGATCTTTCCTATACTATTTTAC
Organism: Pinus taeda; assembly: GCA_000404065.3. Taxonomy (NCBI): domain Eukaryota; kingdom Viridiplantae; phylum Streptophyta; class Pinopsida; order Pinales; family Pinaceae; genus Pinus; species Pinus taeda. Next base: position 115,989 of record APFE031301608.1, read on the forward strand.
TCTTTACTTGATCAAAGGTCAGGTTGGAAGGATCCATGACAGTATCATCATTTGGAGGAGATATTCCTATTTTGTTGAATGGGATGCAGCCACCTATAAGTGGAGGTGAAGGTTGAATGTTGTCTTGTTCTACAATGGGCACAACATCGGCCTCTTAATTCTCCTCCTCCCGCTTAACCTACCTGTCTTAGGCCTCTATCCACTCCTCAACTTCTCATGGAAACTCTTCATCCTACTTTTACCTCCTTTCTTCATCTTCCAACAACTTATATTGTTATTCCTCAAGTTGTTTATGCCTTTCTTCGTCTTCTTCCTTCTTTCTCAATTCTTTCTGTGTATGTATATCATCTCTTTCTTTCCTTTGTTTCTCTTGTTTATGTACTCATTCTTCCTCTTGCTTTTGTTCCTCCTTCTTCCTCTCCTCTTCTTCCTATTGCTTCTTCTTTAATTCTTCTGATTGTTTTCTCCTCTTCTCTGTTGCAATGGTCGCTCTTAGAATAATAGGATTTTGTTTGAATGTATGGATCCACTCCACTTGTGTATTATGCACAACATTCCTCTTATATTTGATACTGACTAGTGTGGGCATTCCCTACTACTTTCCTTCATGGGTAACGCTCTCCTCAAGTATTGTACTCGAAGGACCTGCCTTGTTAACAGGTGCATGTTGTCTATAAGCATTATAACAATTATTCATATTCTCTTTTATCTTAGAATAATATTGATAAGCCCAGGAAAAATGCAACTTAGTGCAGTGTATGTTTCATACTCCTCTGGGATCATGCATGTGGAATCTCATCTCACCGAACTTAAGGCTTTTAAGTTTTTCTACTTCTGCTTTTGTGGCCTTCAAGCTGTTAAGCTCATAGGATCTCCCCTACAGAGGGAAACAGGGGCACGATTCCTTCTTCTTATTCAGTAGAAAGTGAGAAAGACTTGTTCTAAAGTGATAGGAAACCTCTTGCCCAACCACGTTATCAGTGAAATACCTCGAAAAAATATGTGTAGGTTTTTACGAACCGAATACTTTGAGGTATGTTCCACGAGGTGAGGAAAACCAAACCGCTAGTTTTGCCACTATATTCATTGCCTCATGGGACATGCAAGGAGCTTCTTCCTCGAATATCATCTAATACAAAACCTTGAAGAAATGCTCAACAAGTTTCTTATACATTCCCCTATAACTATATTCTTGTAAGGTTTAACACTGTACAAAAATTACCTGCATACGAATTCTAACAACAGAAAATAAACAATGTGAGAGAATAACACATAAAACACATATCCACAAAGATTTTTCCCTAGATCCCAAAACTGGGAATACTAGACTGATTTTTCATTATGTTCCTTTGAATGTTACAATACATATTTATACATGCCAAAGCATCCAATACCATGGACTGAAAACTATTGCACCCAAAACCATGGACCGAAAACCATCACATCAAAAAACAGATGTGAAAACCATGCACAAAACCATAGGTAGGTCCGCCCAATCTAATATAGGGTCCAAAAAAAAAAATCGCTGGGACGTTGCCCCAGACCTCATAGAGGGGGGCTACCCACCTCCCTCAAACCCCCTAGATAGTGGGCACTACTTCCCCCCTATGACCACCCCATTGCAAAATCGGCACAACGAAGTGGGGGCTCCAGGCCCCCTCTAAGCCCTCGGTTAAGTACATGGGCTAGTCATGGAAAGAATATAACACAATCCAACATTCTCTCACTTCTTGTTTTCTTTCTGTAGGGGGCATAAGAGAGCATAGTCATTTTTCCAGCGTTGTAATGCCCATTGTTTCTCTACACCAAGAGAACTTCTCAGAGCTGACATATTTTGTCAATGAATCTATAGTATTCTTCAATGTGTCCACCTTTTTGTCTTCTATCGTATCCCTCACAAAGTGATACTGAACATCAATGTGCTTTGTCTTTGAATGGTAAGTAGGGTTCTTTGCTAAGAAAATTGCACTTTGGCTGTCACAGTCTATCCTTATAGCTCCCTGTACTAACCACATACTTGAACGCAATCTCTACAACCAAATTGCTTCCTTGCTTGCATGAGTGGCTTCCATGTATTCTCCCTCTATAGTAGTGCCACTACAGATTGTTTCTTGCTCATCCAATTGACTGCACCTCCAAATAGGTTAAACACATACCCACTTGTAGATCTTCTCTGATCTAGATCTCCAGCCCAGTCCACATCAACATAGCCACAAATATCCAAAACTATGTCCAATCCTAGTCTTCCTTGGTAGCACAAGCTATAATCACTAGTGCCACACAAATACCTGAAAAACCATTTCACTGTTGTCCAATGCTCCTTCCCTGGTTTTGACATAAACCTGCTCAATACTCCCAATGCATGTGCAACGTCTGGTCTAGTATAAACCATTTCATACATCAGGCTACTGACTACACTTGCATATGGATCGTGGGACATATCCTCTTCCTCTTCCTGTGTCTTGGGATACCATTCAGCAGATAACTTTACACCTATAGGAATAGGAACCTTCACTGGTTTACTATCCTGCATATTAAACCTCTGCAGTATTTTCTCGACCTACTTCCTCTGGTTTAACCAGAGCTTCCTCTTTGCCCAATCTCTTTTAATTTCCATGCCCAAAATATAGTTTGCAACACCAAGAAATTTCATGTCAAATTTGGAGGATAATTGGGTCTTCAAATCTTGGATAATTTCTTTGTCATTTACAACCAGCAACATATCATCCACATACAAGACCAGATAAATAACATGGTCACCAATTAATTTAAAATACACACAATGACTTGCCTTGCTTCTGGTGAAGCCAAGTCCTTATATAAATGTATCAAATTCTGATACTGCATCCTTGGTGACTGGTTGAACCCATACGAAGACTTATTTAACTTGCATACTAGTTATTTCTTACCCCTCACTGCAAATCCTTTAGGTTGCTTCATGTAGATCTCCTCTTCCAGATCCCCGTGAAGAAATATTGTCTTCACATCCATCTGTTCTACCTCAAAATCAAAAGTAGTAGTAACAGATAAAAGTAATCTAATAGAAGCTACCTTGGCAATAGGAGAAAAAATATCACTAAAATCAATTCCCGACACCTGGGAATAACCTTTTTTTACCAACCAAGCTTTGTATTTCTACACCTTTCCTTCTTCATGTGTCTTCTTCTTTAACACCCATTTGCTGCCAATGGGTTTCCTTCCAGCTGGAAACTCCACCAGATCCCAAGCCTCATTTTTGTGCAAAGATGCCATTTCATCAACCATGGCCTCTTTCCAGAGTTTCCCATCCTTTGAATCTACTACCTCCTTCACAGTTTTGGGATCACCATCAGTAATAGATAAAGAAAAATTTGAATAGAAATGAAATGGAATATACCTTTCTCGCTGCCTTCTTTCTCAAACTGATCTTCTCACACCCGAAGTTTGTGGCTCTTCATCCTCTAATTCCTCTTCTATTATAGGGTCTGATTCTTCCTCCTTAAGCTCAAACTCTATCTTCTTAAGTTCCTTTGGCTGGACTTCAAGTTTAATAACATATTTCACCTCTCTGAACACCACATCTCGGCTATACACAACCTTCCTTGTTACTGGGTTCCAAAGCTTATAACCCTTTAAACCAAGCTTATACCCAAAAAAGATGCACTTTTCAGATTTACTATCCAACTTGGTTCTTTTCTCTTTTGGAATATGAACATATGCATCACATCCAAATACCCTCAGATGTGAAAGAGAGCGTTTCTTACCAATCCATATCTCTTGTGGAGTCTTATCCTCCAACACTGATGAAGGTGATCTGTTGACTAGGTAAAATGTTCTCTACACTACCTCTTCCTAAAATTCATGTCCTGACCCGACACCACTGAGCATGCTTCTTGCCCATTCCATCAACGTCTTGTTCATTCTTTCTGCAACTCCATTTTTATCAGGTGTTTATGGAGTAGTGTTCTTCCATGCTATAGCACACTTCCTACAAAATTCTTTAAATTCCATGCTCCAAAACTCACCACCATTATCTAACCTCAACACCTTTATGTTCTTCTCTATCTGGTTTTCCATTAGATCCTTAAATTCTTTAAACCTCTCAAAGACTTTAAATGTCTTCTGAAGGAAATATATCCATGTATTTCTTGAGAAGTCATCTATAAATAATACATATTACATAGACTTACCAAGTGATGGAACCTTCACAGGTCTAAACACATCACTGTGCATAAGCTCAAATATATGTTTCACCCTCTTACCACCAGAGGGGAAACTCACCCAATTCTACTTCCCATATACACAATTTTCACATAAATCAAAAGCTAGAGGGCTATTACTCATACCTTATACCATACCTTTACCATGAAGTATTTGAAGGCCCTTCTTTCCAATATGTCCAAGCCTTTGATGCCACAACATGGTCTTCTCTCCAGAGACCACTAGATTTTCTACTCCACTTTCAGGAACCAAAAAACTATTGCACCCATCAACAACAGTGCTACCTTGCATCTTGTACAAAGTTCTAGTCCAAACTCCCCGCATCAATACCAATGCTCCCTAAACCATCTTGCAGGTATCCTTCTCGAACACTGTTTTTACACATGCATCATCCATCTTGCTTATAGAAATCAGATTTCTGGCCAATGCAGGAATATGCAGAACACTCAGAAGTGTTCTAACCCTTCCACCTTGCAACTTCATCTTTATTTTTCCATGACCAATGATTCTAGCCTTCCTTTCATCCCCCAACAAGACATCACCACCATCACATTTCTCATACTCGTAGAACCACTCTCTATGGGGAGTGAAGTGAAAAGATGCACTTGAGTCAATCAACCATGCCTCGTTATCTACATGTGTACTTGAAGAAGCCAAGTACACATCCCCACCTTCATCTAAGGTGGTTTTCACCTCTACATAAGGAGCATCATCAGATCCCTTTCCTTTGTCAAGAGCTTTATATTTATAGTCCCTTTTGTATTGCCCTTCCTTTCCACATTTTCAGCACACCACCTTTATAGGTTTTCCTAGAGATTTAGATCTCTCTTTAGATTTAGATATCCCACTCGATGACTTATTTTTTGTTGTTTAGGAACATTCTTCTATAGACAAGGCATCACCATTTTGGCTCTCCATATTTTTCTATCTCATCTCCTCTGTTAGCAAGGATGAGACTATTTCATCAAACTGAAAGGTAGTTGCATTGCTAACCATTGCAAAAACCAGACTATCCCACGAATCTGGTAGAAAAAAACAACAAACTGATGCACTTATCTTTATCTAAAATTTTATTACGAACAGATAACAACTGACTTAACACAGTATTAAATGCATTCAAATTCTCTATCACCAAGTCTCCATCTTTCATCCTCAAGTTATACATCTTTTTCCGTAGGAACAGTTTATTCACCAGAGACTTAGATTGGTATAAAGTACCTAAATTTTCCCACAAAGCCTTAGTCGTAGATTCCCTTGATACATTCAAAAATACTGAATCTGAGACACACAATCATATTGTGCTCTTTGCCTTCCAATCCAACTTCTTCCATTCTTCATCAAACACTCCCGTTGCTTTAGTACCCAGATCTACTGCGATCCACTGATCTTTATCCACCAACAGATCCTGCATCTTGAGTTTCCACAAGTGAAAACTCTAACCATTAAATTCCTTGATCTCTATCTTTCCATTTCTTGTCATCTTCTTTCACCACCAAAATTGATCTCGAAAATCTCCCACTGAACAGGGTCTACCACATCCCCGAGCAAAACCCCTTAGCAACAAAGGTGTCCCCTTAAAGCCAAAATAGCTCTGATACCATATCTAGGTCTTAACCTTGTATAGAAATTACTTGCATATGAATTCTAACAAAAATAAATAAACAATGCGAGAGCATAACACATAAAAAACATATACACAGATATTTTCCCCTGGATCCCAAAATCGGGAGTATGAGATTGACTTTTCATTATGTTCCTTTCAGTGTTACAATGCATATTTATGTATGCTGAAGCATCGAATACCATGGACCGAAAACCATCACATCCAAAACCATGGAACGAAAACCATCGTGTCCAAAACCATGGACTGAAAACCATCGCGTCCAAAACCATGTGCGAAAACCATGCACAAAACAATAGGTAGGTCTACCCAATCTAATATAGGGTCCAAACAAAAATTTCTCTGGGGCGTTGCCCCGGACCCCATAGACGGGGGCTACCTGTGCCCCTCTGACCCACTGTGACCCCCTCGCTACCCAATCGGCGCAACGAAGGGTGGGCTCCACGCCCCCTCTAACCCCCGCATGAACTACGTGGGCTGGTCATGGAAAGAATATAATAGAATCCAAAAATTCTAACAAAAATTTGCAATACACATGGACAAGGATCTCTCTTGGGTTCCAATTCCATATTAGACTAGAGAATTCATGGTGAGAACATAGTCCACCAACTAAATAGGCAGACTGTAAAACTATGGTTGCTTTCCTTTAGCTATTGAGACAATAGGTGGGACCAATTGAATATATTCCCTTCTGTGATGATTAGATACATCATGTATATCCACCCTTCAGTGGAGAATTTAGTATTCCTCTATACATAGACTTGGAAATACATAGCCATCAAGTACCAGTAAATTGTTCTGAGAGGCTTGGTTTTGTAAGTATTGCAAGGGTTTTGGAAAAATTTGGTTGGTTCTTTCCACCATGATTTGATCACCTCTTTGGTATTCAAATAACTCCAATATGCATAGAATTGAGAATCTAAGTGCTACTCAGGCTTGGGAAGGTTGTAAATCAAGTGAATTTCATGTGGTTGATAGGAGGCAAGTTACTGCCCATCGAAATTGTTTAATGTCATTCTCTTAGTGTTAATACCCTGCAATATCCACTTGATAACATATGCACATGGTAGTACTAGATATATGTAGGCCACCTTATCGAATCTTAATCATTGTATGTTCACATAAAATTTCCTATCCTTGGGATCTTCTATGAAATATTTTGAAGTGAATAAATATTTGATGTTGATCCATGTGACAGTAGAATCCTTTTTAATATAGCATTATGTGTCTGACAGGATAGGGACTCTTGTCATGGTACTATTAATGGCCTCTTTAGTAATGCTCTCTGTGACCTCCTATGATGGTGCTTCCTTGGGAGGCATGGTGTTACCTAATGATGAAAAGTTGACGTGTTCAAAATCTACAGTACTTGTTGCAAAAAATGAACTCATGGCGATATCAAGTTATTTTTGTGAGAAATTAGCTAAAAATTAAACATACAAAAAGAAAACAATCACAGGGGAAAAGGGATTGCACAAAGATTGACACCAGAGGGTCAGATTGAGCACTAGAAATGCACACTACAGAGATTCTGAAAGAAGATTGTGCAGTTCTAGTTTTCAAGGTGGTTTTCTGTGCACTGGATCTCCACAATGCGTAGTTTCTACTGCGAGGGAGGGAGACATGATGCATAGTTGGAGAGGCCAATGATTGTGCATTTTGTAGTTTTAGTTCGAAGGGAGACACCTCTGCTGAGAAAGATTTCACAATGCACAGTTCAGTAGGGCAGAATGGCTCAAGCATTGTGTAGTCTCTTTTAGAAGAAGGGAAAAATTTGAATCTATGACTAAAGAGGGAAATGGTGTGGATTGGACTCAGAATCACTTGAATAAGTCAATAACATCGAGCAAAAAAATTAACGAAAGGATAAATACATGCATGCATAAATACACCTAGTAGCAATAATTACTAGTAGGCAAAAATACAAAGAATGTGAAGAAACACTTGAAAAGAAGCTCAAAATACTAAAAAACCACTTGTATAAGCCAATAATAACAAAAACACCACTTCTTACACAATAACAATAAGGAAAAAAGTGACACTTGAGAAACTTACCCGAAAAAGTAACGCAAATTCAATCCAAAGCTCCTTGTGCTCATGAGAATGGCTAGAAATCCAATGGGAAGTGTGAGAATGAGCTCTGTTGTTCTTTCTTATATAAATTAGAACTCACAATATTAAGGTTAGGGCTTTGAGTTCATATGTTTAAAATCAAGGATCCACCTTTAGTTAATTGACACATGTCGAAAGATAAAAAATAGAAACTTGTGCCACAATGTTGGATAGGAATGTGTGCCTTCTATTTTCTAGGAGTGTGCAATTGGCTAATTCTAAGGATTGTGCAGTTCACTAGCTGAAGGGAATCTATGGTTCACTGTGACAAGGAACTACGTAGTTTTTTCATAGTTGATTGTACAGTTTTATCTCATAAGGTAATTGTCCAATTTTCTTTCACAGTAATGACATACCTCGAAGGATTGCGTAGTTCAATTTTATAGGGAGTTAAGCAGTTGCCTGTGAAATAGGATTTTACAATTTCTCAAGGAAAGGCATCTAACCAATGATAATTAGGCAAGGGTTATCTTGTGCTCAAGAAGTGTCTTGGATCTCTCAAGAATTTAAGAAATATTTGTCAACAAGGCCTAATTGTCGCCATGAAAACATAATCAAAACATCACAAGATTAACATCAGAGAAAAATTCATGGAGAGACTTAATAAACAAGAACAACATTTGACATGAGTTAAAACAACAGTTCTTATGATTAAAGGTAGGCTCCAAAATGAAAGCATAGGAAAAAATTTGGAGGGGTTTTTAGTAGCTACAACACTTGGCAACGCACCGAAAGAAATCCAACTTCTCCGTATGGGGCTAACTTTACACACCGATTTTAGTCCTTTATGAAGTATGATCCATCATGTGCATTTTCTTGTCTTCCCCATTTATCTCGACTACTGATTTTCACTCTTTTGCCTCTTTCCTTGACTAAACGCAATTAACAAGGCTTACCATATCACAATTATTTTGATCTAGGAGAAGGGTAATACAAAATCATGAGTTTGAAATGATCGGAGTTCTAGCTACATATTTGGTGTTTCTCTACTTCCATCAGGCATGTTTAGTACCCCAACGGAGTCACTACATGAACAAAAGCATTGCTTTGTTGCCAGTGAGCCTGTTCAATTCCCTCATGAAGTTACCTGCTTCATCTCCCTACGTAGGAAGCATTTCTCTTCTTTCACCCCTCATTTTGTTTTCAATATGCTTATTAAAATTTGATCGGTGTTTATAATTCCAAGGTGGAAGAGGTATCCTGAGTTATTGAGAGAAGGAGAAGTTGTCCCTTTAGAGATTGTTGTATATATATCTCTATAATTGATTTGCTCGCCATTGATTTTTCCCCTTTACCTTCTCTACTCGACTGGTTTGGCATGTGACACACAATTCAATTACAACATTAAGTCAAGGTAAGAATATTCTAAATTGATACAGGTATCATGGTTTTGCTCAAAGATATCTATTTGAATGGATTATATTTTCCATTCAAACAACATGGACTATTAAATATATAAGGCCCATACAAAGAAGGGGATAAACAGTTAACCAAGTGTTAATAGTTTTAAAGTGTCCTATTTAAATTTTTCTGTCCTTGCTCAGAACCAAACCACACAACATCATACAAATATTATTACAAACAAATGCAAAATAAAATATCAAAATGAAAAAAGAAACAAAAGAACGAAAATCAAAACAAACAAGAAAGAAACTCAACTAAAACTACTGCTAAACTAATAACGGAGAGGTCAGGCTTATGTGAAATGAAATTTCCAATGCAGCCAACAAAGAAATTCCTGACCTTTATAGGTGACGGAATGAGTGGTAAGAAAGATCATAAAGTGAAGCACAAAAACAGAGATAAATTGAAGTAGAATAATGAAATACTCGAAGGCCAGGAACAATAGCAGAAAAGCATGATAAAAACATTTGTGCTCAACAATCTACATACATTTTCTAACAGTCACACACACTTTGACAAATTCATATAGAAGTACTTTCATTCAAACTTTCAATTTTGTCAAAAATCAAGAAAGATTGAAGCTTGTTACTAGCAAATGGGCTTTCCAAATAATATTATTCTAACCATTTGGCGATCAGATCATGATAACAAGGTGAAGAATATAAAGACCAAAATATATATTAATTTTCAACATGTTCAGTGAATTCATGAAGATTTTTCTATCATAAAACATTGATTTGATCATGTTTAGAACACTTACCAAGATCATGAGATCCTGACATAACCATCAACATAGACTAAAGTATCTTGACTTCTTGATAAGTTTCTAAACTATCAAATGATGAATCATCAAACATCAATGGCTTATAAAGATCAATAGATGAAGACTCAAAATCATCGCTAGATGTATTAGTGAACACATTAAAAGATCCACCAACTCAATTAAATTTAAAATTCAAGTCTAGGGACTCTTCATGATTAGATGAATCAAATGCAGGATTTATATGAATACAAGGAGTTGTAAACTGCACTTCTTCACACACTAAAGGTGAGGAATAAGACATATAATGATTAGTGACTTCAATCCTTCCTTCTTTCAATTTAAAATCAACATCCCACCATTACTTACTACAATCAATAGTAGTAATATTAAGATCATAATTATTAGAGGGAAGAAATGATCTAACAAATTCATTAAACATGTCAAGAAATTGAGTTAATGATGAAGGAGAAAAGGAAATATCAAGCGGTAAATCATCTACAATAACTAATTCTTGTTCAAAATTTAAGGCCCACACATAATCATCATGAAAGGTATCATGGATCTCTTGCTCTTCAACAACATTATTTTGAACTTGATCCTCATAAGATTCAAGAAAGGTTGATAAATTAGGTTTATCAAGTGAATAAAGATAAAGAGGATCAAAGGGATTAGCTGATGGAGAGTAGGAGATTGATGAGAACCAACATTGTAGCAAGAATGCTGCAACTCTTGGGCTACCCACTTTACTTTATCAACTCGGGGTTCGTACAAACTTGGAGGTGACAGTGCAGTATACACAAGTAAAATTGATGGTTCTGCCTTTTTTCATTGTTTAGATAGCGAGAGACTATTAGGGTTTTCATGCTAGACTTCTATAGATTTAGAAGAATCTTGGTTCCTTGATGAAATAAATAGAAATCTACTCTAGGAGAGAGTTGATCTATAGTAATAATGAAAAAGACTGAATTCAATTGTAAGGCACACCATTTCCTAATTAACTTCTAAGAGTTATGCTTTGCAATAATGCTAAATTAACATGAAAAAGATGCTACTGTCCTAAGCATGGAAGTAAAAAACATCAAACATCACTATTATGCATGTAAAGTACTGCGATAAATCTGTTTTGTTTTTTTATGCTTTTCATGAAAAATCAACTGTGCAAGCTAATCACTTTTCGTGATGTCGTAGGTGGATTAGGGATGTTGGTGGGTGGCTGGAAGGTTTAGGAGATGGTTGGAAGGTTTGGGAGACCCTTGGGTGACCTTGGGTGTCTTCCTAGAGGTTTTCCCTCAATTTAGCCTTAAAACAGGCCACTATAGGAAAACCTACAGGATGTACTAGAAACCTACAAGATTCCTTGTATTTCTACAGGATATAACTGAAAGAAAAACGATGGGTGTTGGAGGTGATGGAAGGCTTAGGGAAGGTGGTTGATGGCTAAAATGTAGTGAGAAAAGGCCTAGGATTACTTAGAACCCAAAACCAAGTTTAGGAGATGGTTGGATTCACTCAACATGCTCAATGGGGCAATTTCTATGTAAAATTATGAAATTGGTGAAGGTCTTGATGAAAACAAGGAATTCCTAGGGGTGGATGAAGTTGGAAAGTGGTTGATTGCTATGAGATCTCTTTCTACTTCTGAAGCACCTGCTCTACATCAAACATGCGTAATTTCCAAAAAGTCGTGTAAACAAGGAGAATTCTCATGAGCTAGAAAAGCATAATTTAATGAATTAACTGTTTACCTTATGCATGAAGAAATTATTGAATAAAATGGAATCATGGATGGGTTCTACTGCAAGAATGAAGATAGAAGAGATGGCAATGCAATATTACACTTGCAAAACTGATCAAATGCTAGTTCAAGTACAGTAAACTCTAAATCTTATGAAAGAAATGGAAATCTGTCTTTTTGGGGTTGCATAAGGGTCTTTTCCTCAAATCATGATCCCAGAAGGAAGAAGTGAGGCCAAGACACATACTTACAGCTTTGTGGTCCTTCTTTCATGCCTTCTAACCTGCTACTGAAGTATGGCACAAATGGAATCAAACTAATAAACAATTAATCAAATCTACACTACTTGCAATGAAATACTTCTAAAGACAGTTTAGCCATGAATCTATGGAACTAAGCTAAGCATACAAATACACAAAGAAGAGCCTTTGCTGCTAGGGTTGGACCCTAGTCCAAGAGCTTCATCCCTCTGAGTTAACTGAGTGCCTGATCAAAAAAAAGGTTATTCTTATTACCAAAATAGAAACTTACAAAAAGTCTTCTACAAGTCTAGAGCTCCAAAATAGCTAGAGTTTTTACAAGAAAAATTTGAATCCTAATGAGGCTCTAGGACTCCCCAATTATTTCCTTAAATTTAGGGAGGCTCAGCTTCGAAACTCAAAATGAACTAACTCTTTGTATATCACTTGCTCGATTGCCTTCTGATCTTCATGACTTGGCTACTTGCACTTCGAGCTGGTGGGATTAATGGAGGAATAAATCTGTAGCAAGGGTCAAGGTTAGGTTGGGGGCTAGGTTCCCTCAAATCTGGGTCCTCTTCTTTAGTTTCTTGTTGTAGGCTTCCCTCCTTCTCCAATTTTTGAGTCTCCTATAAGTTTCGTAGAGTCTCCTGTAGGAATGCTTCTACTTCCTGTAGGTCCTACTGTGTATCTTGTAGGATTTCCTTTCCTTTGGATTAGGTGGATCTAGTTACAGGCCTTCTCACATAGGTGATATGAGACTTAGGGGAAGTTTTTACTGAGGATCCTCTTTCTTGAGTTTTCATAGGAGGAGGAATTTTCTCTTGTTGTTTAGGTGAGTTGTCAATTACAATGGGAATTGTAGTTGGAGTTTTGGGTTTCCCCTTCCTTATCCTTGTGCTTTTCGTTGTTCTAAAATATAAGGGGGTCTGCCTCTGTATTTTGCATTTTTGTTTGATATGGGTGTTAAGAGTAGTGAGGGTAGCTGCTATTTCTCTCTCAGTGGGTTTTGGATACACCCTAAGTGAGTCCTCCTTGTCTTATACCCCCTCTCTCCCATTTCCCTTTTCTCCTATGTCTTTCCCTTCTCCTTCTAGTTATAGATCCTCATCTTGTTTATTCGTTTCCTCTTTTTCATATTCTTATGTTTCTTCATCATCTTCCTTCTCTTTCTCCTCTTCTTCCTCCTCATCTATCTCATCTTCATCCCTCTCTGCTTCTTCTCCATCTATTTCAATTTCCTCCTCATCTTTTTCCCTGATAGTAGGACTCATGTCATATATGAGGGCTTTGATATCCTCCTTTGTCTGCATTTTACCTGGAATAGTGTCCACTCGGAGCTGTTATTCCCACTAAGACTGGTAGCTATCTTAGAAACAAACAAGTAAAGACTACTTTCATTTTCCTTTATGAAAATAGATAAGAGTGGAAGAAAGGACACCAACCTTGGTCTTGCGCTTGGTTCCTTATTTGATTCCTCTCCTTCTTGATAGATCTTTGTTGCTTCTTCTTCGTCTGCCCAGCTTCAAAGAGCACATGTGGAATCAAAGTAGCATACTACTATCGAAGAACAGAGATCTATATTCATAAATAACACAGGACCAGATATGTATTAACCATACAAATGCATATACAATCAAACATACAAGAATATGAAGGAAAACTTGAATAGCTTTATTAAGATGAAAAGTAGCAAGAGGATTACAACCATATGTTCTGACCCAGCATCATCCTCCAGCTAGAAAGCCCTTCTTCACCTCAAGTAAAGCTAGATCACCCAACACTAAGAATGTACACCAGAAAACCAACAACACTTCTCTATAAGATACAAAATTCCAGCCTCTGGATCTCTGTGATGAGGGATCCATATATAGATGATTATAGGGAGGTGAGTCATCTTCTGGGGTCTTGATTAGTGTCCTCTCTCTGATAGTTCCTGCTTCCACTTGAGAATGATGATCTCTTACTCATCCCTGGTCGAAAACAGAGAAGCAAGTGTCAGAGGGGAAGCTTCTGGAAGATTCCATGATCTTCCACCTCGCATTTTTGTCGCTGCCATTTGTCCATTCCGACCATCGCACCCTATAGACTAGCAAATCAGTATGCATCACATCTTGTACACTGGGAAGGTGATTTGCATCGCACCCTCTGCATTGAGCTTTCAGTATGGTCCAGTTTTGACCATTTATGAGCAGTTTTCAGTGGAGAACTTCTGGGAGATGATGTAATCAGTTGACCTTGTTACTTTAGGCAGTGAAGCAACACTTTTAGGGACTTAGGAGCCCTCAGTTTATGGACATTTATGATTGGGGTTGAAGTGCCCAAAAATGTCTATAACAATGTTGACCAAGGTGTTCCTTTTTGCATAAATACTCAATCCCAACTTGAAAAAGTGGTAAACGTATACTGAGATAACGTTAATTAATTTAATTTAACGATTTCAAAAAGACAAGCACTCGACAATCTTTTCATCTTTCGAGAGTCAGAAAAGAGCTTAAATATGACTCTGGGGGGGGTTCATTTTTCATTTATTTTAATGAGTCTGAAAAAGAGATAAGACAAAACCAGTTGAATCGATCAAGAATGATCACTGTTACCGCCAAAAGATCTTGTAACTGCACAAAGACAACCACACATCACCGATATCGAGAAAAATAATAAAATATTGGTAAAAATGTATTTTAAAACTTATAAATAGACAAAAAGTAAAAACATTTTACCATTTCACTTTGAGTAATTTGGAGAGTGCATTTTACCCTATTTTCTCTGATTCTTCAGGTAAGCGCTGTGGCAGATTCAGGACACCATTTCATGAACCATTAGTTGTAGGTAAGAGCTCTTCCCTTTCTCTTGTTTTTCATACCATTTTTTATGCCAATTCATAGAAGTTTTGACTATTTAAGAGGAGGTTTTTTGTTTTTATTATCGGGGGCGATCAATGCAAGTCTGATCATTAGATCCACACTGATCATCCCATAAACCAAAAGACCATAGCACTGCCAGTGCGAAAACAATTCAAACAGTCGCGCTGGGCGCAAAGAAAAAAATAAAATGAGAAATACCCTATCTTAATGAGTTTTTTCAAAATTTTAATCCATTGAAAGAATTGTAAATATTATTTATGAATTATTTGCAGGAGATTTCAATGAAAGATAGAGGCCATGATCCAGATTTAAACAGGAACGCAACAAAATACAGAGATAACCATATACACAAAGATGCAGCGGAAATAATGCTTTATTCCATTAATAGAAAATACTGAAATATGCTTACAACTGGAAATAGAAATAAACCAGCTAGGGCGATGGTAGCTTATCTCTGAGAAGAGATGTGGTGGCTACATGCCTCTGAACTATTCTGAACTATGTTACAATGAGGGTCGAAGGCCTATTTATTGTTGAGAAACAATGGAAAACCCTTCACATTCCAAAACCTAACGCTAGAAGATGAAACACCAAATTGTGGGCCCCGTTTTTCGGTAAGTTGGTACATCAACTTCCCGGGGTCACGAATTGTTCGTATTATCTCCGTTTGATGTGCATGATAGCCCGTTGGAAAGATCTCTCTGAGGACTACAACGAAAAAGACGATTTTTTGATAGAAAAATCACTGGCGGTAGATTTCCCAAAAAAACGTCGTTTAGGGCCTCAAAACGGCTCCAGAAGTTTAGGACCCGAAAAACTACTAAAAATAGTAAATTGTGCTATAATTAAGGAAACTGAAAAACTGAAAGAGACAGTTGTGGGGGTTCAAATGGGATAGGTGGGTGGCCACCAACATCCACCTGGATCACTCCTGGATCGCCATTGTGGCGGACTCTCTCATAACAATTCAATTCTTGTAGGAGGGTACAAATTCCAAGGATAGAAAGTTAAATCTTCTCCTGCAAAGAATCATGCGTATCTTGGAATCCTTTCAGCATAAAAGCTTCTATCATATTCTTAGGAGCTGAAATTCCGATGTGGACAAACAAGCCAATCAAGCATGCAGTTTGAGGAAGGGATAAACATATATCAACAGGAAAAAGGGATGGAAAACCATACCATGAATTCACAAATGAAAATGATAAATATCTCAATGTATACATGCCATAAAAGCATTAGATTCATGATGGTAAATTTTGATTTGATTATCAAGCTCATGGGAATAAATGTGGCCCTTGTTCATTCAATGACAAGTGAATTAATCACTTGAATGAGCGGAAATATTTTTTGGGAGGTGGCGAAGGGTTAGCATGTAGGCCACATTCCCTCTTATACTTTTCTCATGGCGAGCCTGTATAATAGGATCTTGTCCATAAATTCCCAATGTGTGCATTACAATCACAAGCAATAT
Organism: Pinus taeda; assembly: GCA_000404065.3. Taxonomy (NCBI): domain Eukaryota; kingdom Viridiplantae; phylum Streptophyta; class Pinopsida; order Pinales; family Pinaceae; genus Pinus; species Pinus taeda. The sequence continues at coordinate 132,398 of APFE031301608.1, forward strand.
GACTTGAAAATAAAATCACTCGCACCAAAGGAAAGAATGACGCTTGTGTGGGTGGGATAGAGATAGTTTCAAACATTCATGGAGGAGAGAAATGGGTTGGATTTGGTTTCTATATCTTTAAAGTATCTTTAAAGGAGAATTATGACCATTAAAATCATATAGAAGTCAGGCTCTACTTATTATCTCACTAAGAGTCCCCATCGAGCCTAAGAACTTTGGATGATAAACTAGTGACTATTGGGTGTGTATCCTGATTATCTTCTTGATTCATAGGTCTCGACTGCATTGGACCCCAGTTCCTGAACAAGGTAGAAATTCAGCCCATATGATAGCTGCAAGGGAGGGCGGGGGGTCCAAGGCAGGCAACGACTACTTTTAAAGAGCCCCCCCACAAGGGTTTGGGGGAAATGCCCCTGAATCTAAAAATAGATGTAAAATATTGTAATTTCATAGTTTGTCTGGGTCGTTCATTAGGTGATTGATATGATGGTAGAATTTATGTTAATTTAGGGTTTTTTCCCCTAGAAAGAAACCCTCAGTTTATATGAGGGAATTTTATTACAGTTATGTACATTATTCTGAGAGAGAGAGAGAGAGGAGGTTGTGTGAGAGAGAAGAGGAAACTGCAGCGGATCTGTTGTATGTTGTATTTCTTTATTTTTCTAGATAACATAAAAGGAAGGACTAGTTATTTCTCCGTGGACGTAGCCCAAATTGGGTGAACCACATATATTTGTGTCTCTCTTGTTTTATGCATTTTGTATTTGTGTTTCCACAATATTATATGTTTTTCATTTCTCCGTTAATTAATTTTTAACAACTGGTGTTAGATCCAAAGGTCTATTTGGCTAATAAACTCGTAGGAGAGAAGGGTCCCTGGTTCGAGTTGGAGAAGGGTCGAGAAATTTAATTGCCAAAATTACCAGCTATAGAAGATGCAGATGGAAAATTATTTGTATCAGAAAGATGTGTACCTATCATTGAGTGGAAAAACAAAGAAGCCAATGAGCATGACGTATGCAGAATGGGATATTCTCGATAGAAAGGCACTAGGAACAATATGGTTGTGTTTGGCAGCATTGATGGAATTCAACATTTCAGAGGAAACAACAATAGAAGCTTTAGTTATGGCATTGGCCAAACTATATGAAAAACCATTAGCCTCAAATAAGGTATTTCTTATGAAGCGTTTATCTAATATGAAGATTCCAGAAGGTAGACCTATTGCCTATCATTTAAATAACTTCAACACGGTTACTAGCCAATTAAGTTCTGTAGGGGTAAATTTTGATGATGAAGTTAGGGCTCTTTTATATCTATGTTCATTGCCAAAAAGTTGGAATGGCTTAGCTGTGGCTATTAGTAACTCTGTCTTTGCATCTAGTGCTTTAAAGTTTGATGATGTTGTTGGTGCCATCCTTAGCGAGGAAATGTGATGGAAAATCTCTAGTGAGACATGAGGTAATGCTTGACTGCAGAGACTAGGGGAAGAAAAATGGAAAGATGAAGAAGCCTAGTAAATCACGGTAAGTCATGAAAGGAAAATCCAAATATAGATTTGGGATAGTGTGCTAGAAGTGTGGGAAGAAAGGACACCTAAAGAAAGACTGCAAATATCGGAAAGGAAAAGAAGGAGATGGAAAACAAGAGAACAATCGTGAAAAAAATATGACAGGTGATGTGTTGCAAGATGCTTTGATTATTTCTTTAGAAAATATTATTGATGCTTGGTTGGTTGATTGAGGGGCTTTATTCCATGTTGCACCTGATAGGAAACATTTTCATGACTATGTTCAAGGATATTTTGGACATGTTCATTTGGGTGATGATAAACCCTGTGAAAATATTGGAATGAGTAATGTTTTTATAAATAAATAAAATGGAAACGAATGGTTATTGAAGGAGGTAATGCATGTTCCATATCTTAAGGAAAATACAATTTCAATATGTAGTTAGGTGGTGAAGGTTGTGTAGCTACATTCACATACAAAACATAGAATGTCACTAAAGGAGCCCTGGTAATAGCAAAAGGAGAAAAGGTTGGTATGTTGTATTTATGAAATGGAATTTCTAATTGTGTTAATGCTTTAACCTCCACAAGAGCAAATACAAAATTGTGGCATCATAGGCTCAAGTACATGAGTGAAAAAGGGATGCAAACTCTTGACTCAAGAAATTTGTTGTAAGGTTTGAAACATGTTGATTTAGATTTATGTGAGAATTGTGTTTACATAAACCAGAAGAGAGTTAGATTTATTAGAGTTGGGAAGGAAAAGAAGAGAGAAAAATTAGTCATTGTAAATACATATGTATGGGGACCAGCTCAGGTATCTTCTCTTGGTGTCTCTCGTTATTATGTTACTTTTATTGATGACACAACTAGAAAAACCTGGATTTATTGTATTCAGAATAAATCTTATGTGTTTGATACTTTCAAGAAATGGAAAGATTTGGTTGAGAATGAGATAGGAAAGAAGTTGAAATGTCTCAGATCAGATAATGAAGGTGAATAAAGCAGCAAAGAGTTTGATAAATATTGTTTAGAACATGGAATTCATAGAGAGTAGATAGTTCCAGGAATGCCACAGGAAAATGGTGTGTCAGAAAGGATGAACAGTACAATCACAGAGTGCACAAGGTGCATGAGATTGCATGTAGGATTTCCCTTACAATTTTGGGATGATGTTGTAGATATTACTATTTATCTAATAAATATAGATCCTTCAAGTTCCTTGAATGTGGTATTCCAGAGGAGGCATGGACAGGTAAAAAGGAAAAGTACTCATTTTTAAAGACTTTCGGTTATGAACCCTTTATCCACATTAATAAAAAAAATAGAATAAAGCTTGAGGAAAAATCAAATAAATGTACCTTTTTGTATATGGTGTTAATGATTTTAGTTATCGTTTATATGATTATGAAAATCACAAAATCATTAGGAGCAGAAACGTCATATTCAATGAAAATTTCTTGTATAAGGATCAAATGTAGGAAAAGGAAAACAAAGAATATGCAGTGCTTGACGAGATCATAGAAAAAGTAAACGTGCATGAAAATAATAATTATCAGCAGCTGCAATAACAACAAAAGTATACCCCATGAACGATACTCTCCTTCATTATATTATGTATTGTTGACTAATTCAAGTGAACTGGAAATATTTGAAGAAGTAGTGTAGATAGAAACCAAGAATAAGTGGGAGAAAGCCATGGAAGAAGAGATGAACTCTTTGATGCATAACTAGACTTGGAACTTAGTCAAGGTGTCTGCAAGTAAAACAACATTGCATAATAAATGGGTTTATAGGTTGAAGGAAGAATATAGAGGAAAATAGAGGTATAAGTCTAGACTTGCTGTGAAGGGGTTTGCACAAAAGAATGGTATAGACTTTGATGAATTTTTTTATCTTGTTAAAATAACTTGAATGATAACTATTTTAGTTTATTGACAACATAAGATTTGCATCTTGAACAGTTAGATGTAAAAACAACCTTTGTCCATGGGGATTTGGAGGAAGAAATATTGTTAAAATTGGCAACTATGGCCAAACTCCATGTGGGTCATCTTATTCATGGATGATAATATTTTTATTAGATTCATCTCATCGAGAGGTGTAGGATTGATCAAATATCATCCGATTCCGATAAGTATTTATGGAGATATGAATTTATTTTGATTATGGAATAATTATCAAGCTGACCAAAAACTCATGTAGGCTTAGAAGCCCAACAGACGCATCTATTCATAATCAACATTTGTGTATAAATACAGGAGGTCTTTTCCTCATTTACACACTCTCATCTCATCACATCTCTCTCTTGCAGTGGTGTGTGGCTAAATCTTGCACTAGTGCGCGACGAATCCTGCATGGGTGCGCGGCAAAATATTACACTGGCGTACAACGAAATCTTGCACTGGTGTGTGGCGAAATCTTGCACTGGCGTGCAGCGAAATCTTGCACTAGTGTGCGGAAATATCTTGCATTGGTGTGCGGCGAAATCTTGCACTGGTGTGAGGCGAACTCTTGGACTGGTGCATGACGAAGTCTTGCACTGATGCACGACGAAGTCTTGGACTGGTGCACGACGAAGTCTTGGACTAGTGCACGGTGAAAAACTCACAGGTGGAGACTTGACAAGTTCGATCTAGGGTTTGCTGCTGCTGATATAAATAAGATCTTTGTACTATTTCTCTCTGCTGAATTATTGAAGATAAAAGAAGATTTGATCAAAGAGTTTCCCCATATTGGGGTTTGTCCTTGGCTAGCTACCACATCTTGTGTCTCTTGTCTTGGCTTGTTTTCTGTCGATTGTTTAATGTTCTATTCGCAATCTACTTAATGTAAATGTGATTGCTAATCTGTGGATAATAATAAGAAAAAGAAGTATACTTCTCTAAGCATAGAACATACAATAATTTAACATGGTTTCAGAAGTGAGGTGAAGACAAATCCTGAGCAAGAGCAATCACTGAAGAAAAGATTTGCAAGGCTATCCTAAAAGAACTATGGGGTCCTCAACACTCTTCCTTGCTAAAGACAAGCTCCATAAGAAAGTTGACTATCACAGATGGAAGATGTCTCTCGATCTAACCTTAGAAGATCAAGGAGTGTTGGACCATGTGAGAGGCGCAATTGTTGAGCCTCCATCAAATGCACCTGTTGTTACCAAAAACAAATGGAAAATTGGTGAAGTCAAAACAAAGAAGATCATCCAAGACTCTATCAACAAGCACTTGGTGGCCTACATCTCTGACCCGAACACCTCCAAGGAAATCTACGATAGACTGGTGAGTTTATTTAAAGTTAATGATGTCTTGTTTCTTAGAAATAAGCTGAAGGAAATCAAGAAGGGAAAAGATGAGAGTATGAAAGCATGCTTCTTAATAATCACTGAGATCAAGAAAAATCTCCTATCTATTGGGGAGATTATTACTGATAGGGAAATGGCACTCATGACTCTTGGATGATTACCATCCAAATGGTATGTGTTCAGGACTACTCTTCTCAACAACAATATAATTCCTAGTTTCAAGGAATTAATGGAAAGATGCATTCAAGAAGAAACAAGGATAGAAGAGCAAGAAATGCCCATACCTAAAGGTCCTCCTGCTACCTTTTCTTTTCATGCTAAGAAAATAAATAATTCTGGGACTAAATCAAAAAGAAAGGTTGGACCTAAGGGTGGAAGAAAAGGACGATGTTACATTTGTGATAAAGTAGGTCACTATGCAAGGGAGTGCCCTGATAGAAGGGACTCACACCAGCACAATGATCAAAATCCCTCTCATGGAAATCAAAGGAATGGAAAATATAATAGCAGAGCTAAAAGGAGTGCTAGAAATCAAGGAAGAGGACAATCATTCAAGAAGGCTAGAAATTCCAGGTATGAATCTAACACTGTTGACAATACGCAGGATGAATATTATCTACCAACTGCTCTATCTACCTCTACTCCTTCTGACTCGCTGGGAAATTGGCTTATTGATAGTGGTGTCTCAAGGCACTTCACTGGTTACAAAGAAGTTCTCCATAATCTGATAGAGAAATAAACTAACCTAAAAATTGTCCTTGGAGATAATATGAAATATCCCGTGAAAGGTGTAGGCAACGTCTCTCTTAAATTGAATCAAGTAATACGATCCACTTATAGGATGTATTATATGTACCTGACCTCAAAAAGAACCTGGTGTCCATCTTGGCAATGGAAGACAAAGGCTACAAGGTGACCTTTAGCAATGGCAAGGTACGTTTATGGAAAAACAATGTTAAAGAGGCCTTTACTCTTGGGTTCCATGTTGATTCATTATATTAGGTCGGTGGAAGTCCACTAGGTGTCATGTCTTGTGACACATCTCTTCAGTCCAAACTTTGGCATCAGAGGTTTGCCCACCTTCATTGTAAAGCTCTACCCGATGTAAGGCAAATGGTGAGAGAGATGCCTAAATTCTGAGTAGACAAAGAAGGTGTATGTCTGGGATGCGTCGAAGGAAAGCTCAAAAGGTGACCATTCCCCTCAAGCAAAAGCAAGACCTCTGATATATTATAGTTGGTTCTCTCAGACATATTTGAGGCTGGCATTAAGAGGGAGACTACTACACCATATACTCCTAAGTAGAATGATGTGGAGGAAAGGAAGAACCATATGATTGTGGAAGTTGTCCATGCCATGCTCCATGATCAAAGACTTCCAAAGTTTCTATGGGTAGATGATGTAACAATGCCCGATGTGGATGAACCTATGGATCCTGTTGGTCCACCTGAGCCTTCCTCTTCTAGGAAGAGGCCCTCTTGGCTTAGGGGGCTACTCGATGATGTTGAAGGACACACTGCACCCTAAGGAACCTTCCGTGAAAGTAAGAAACCTAACAGGTATCAGGGATACCTGACCATCATGAGCACGATCATACAAAATGAGCCTTCATCATTCTCAGATGTCGTCAAGCATCTAGTATGGAAGGATGCTATGACCAAAGAAAATGAGTCTATTGGACAAGACAGTTGTCACTTCTAAATGGATTTACAAGATAAAGCATGCAATAGATGGAAGTACGGAAATGTATAAGGCTCATTTTGTCGCTCTTGGCTTCTCCCAAAAGGAAGGTATAGACTATGATGAGATATTTGCACCTGTTGCCAGATATCCCACCATCTGCTCGATCATAGCCCTTGTGGCTTCACAAGGATGGAACCTACATTAGATGGATGTTAAGACTATGTTCTTGCATGGTTCGATCAAAGAAGAGGTCTATATGGAGCAACTTGAAGGATTTGAGATTTATGATCAAAAATCTCATATATGCAGGTTGAAGAAGGCTCTCTATGGGCTGAAGAAAGCACCCTGAGCATGGTATGAGAGGATTGATAGCTACTTGATGAAGTTGGGATTCACTAGGAGTGAAGCCAATCCTAACCTTTACTTTAAGGTTGAAGATGACAAGCCTCTCATACTAGTGTTGTATGTGGATGACCTCTTTCTAACAGGTACATACCCTCTCATTCACAAATGTAAGAGGGAGTTGGCTTCTGAATTTGAAATGAAGGACCTACGATTGATGCACTATTTCCTAGGAGTTGAAGTCTGGCAGAAGCCTAAGGAAATTTTCTTATCTCAAGGAAAATATGTGGTGAAGATTCTAGAAAGGTTCGGTATGGTGGACTGTAAGCCTATTACTACCTCGATAGAGCTTGAATTTAAGAAGTTAAGAAGTAGTGCTGCTGGACCTGTGTTCTTAGTGAACTCCTATCTAGATATATGCTTCGCAGTCAACACATTGAGTCAACATATGGTTGAACCTCACCACATACATTGGATTGGTGCCAAGAATCTGTTAAGATATCTTCATGGCACAATTACTTATGGGCTGAGATACACTGTTGGAGATGTGAGACTACCTGGATACACAGATGCTGATTGGGATGGCAATGTGGTGGACCGTAAGAGCACTTCCAGGTGTTGTTTCTCCTTGGGATTTGCTTCGATATCCTGGATGATTAGGAAGTAGAAGTCGGTGGCTTTGAGCACAACCAAAACAAAGTATATTGCTGCTAGCATGGCCTCCTATGAGGCAGTCTAGTTGCGAAAGCTCTTCAGTGAGCTATTTGGATTTACATTGGATACCACCGTGATCCTATGTGACAACCAGAGTGGGATTCGTTTGTTAGAGAATCTTGTATTTCATGATCACTCCGAGCATATCGATATCAAGTACCACTATATTCAAGATATGGTGCAGCAAGGAGCAATAAGGCTCCAACATATCGATACAGATGAATAGGTCGCTAACATTATGACAAAGCCCCTAGGGAAGCTCCAATTCCTGAATTTTTGAGAACGACTTGGTGTCATTCAAAGACCCTCTGATGAGGGTCCTATATTATGTATTGAGCTTTGGGAGCTCCAGGGGGGCACGGGGTACTTCTTGGAGTGACATATGACCACAGGGTGACTCACCATCCCTTGTGACACCCCGTGGCAACTATGTAGCAGGATGATTAGTTCTCTTGTGAGTTATGGATGATGTGTTCTCCATGACGATTATGTTGCAGGATGATTAGTTCTCCTATGAGGTCTAGATGATGTGTTATCCATGACAATTATGTAGCAAGATGATTAGTTCTCCTGTGAGGTCTAGATGATGTGTTCTCCATGATGATTGTGTAATAGGATGATTAGTTCTCCTGTGAGGTCTGGATGATGTGTTCTCCATGACAATTGCATAGCAGGATGATTAGTTATCCCGTGAGGCCTAGATGATGTGTTCTCCATGGCGATTATGGATAATATGATTCGCTCTCTTGTGGGACAGGATGATTCACTCTCCTGTGGATAGGATTGATTAGTTCTCCTGTCGAGGCATCCTACCCATGTAGTCTGGGACTCATAGGAAGTACCTCTCATTTGATCAATGAGAAGGGAAATGAGGATAGGGACCATATTAGTATCGATGGATGCATCACTGTATCTACCGTACTCCCTATGCTAGGATGACCTTCATTGATTTGGGATCTATGATACTAGTCTGGGACCAGTGGTAGGAGTTGTACACACTATGACATTGACTTTAGGTCGGTTGAGGATTGGTCTGAGACTAGTGGTACACATTCTGAGATTGAGTTTGAGTCAGTGGATGATGATACTGGTCTGGGACTAGTGGTAGGAGTTGTACCCACTATGACACTGACTTCTGGTCGGTTGAGGACTGGTCTGGGACTAGTGATACACACTCTGAGACTGACTTTGAGTCAGTGGAGGATGGTATGATGCATCCTCGATCATTTCTTCTTCCTCATAATTCAAACAAAGAAGATCAGAGCAAAACAGAGCAGAGTAGAGTAGATCAAAATAGGGCAGAGGTCAAGTCGTATAGGGCAGTGCATTTGATGGATGAATAGTAGCGACGATAGACGAATTACAGATGGAGTTCTCCCTAGTTGAAAGGAAGTGTTAAAATTGGAAACTAGGGCCAAACTCCATGTGGGTCATCTTATTCATGGCCGATAATTTTTTTATTAGATTCCTCTCGTCGAGAGGTGTAGGATTGATCTAAAGTTCATCCGATTCTGATAAGTATTTATGGAGATAAGAATTTATTTTGATTATGGAATAATTATGAAGCTGACTAGCAACTCATGTAGGCTCAGAAGCCCAACAGATGCATCTATTCATCATCAACATTTGTGCATAAATACAAGAGGTCTTTTCCATATTTACACACTCTCATCTCATCACATCTCTCTCTTGCACTGGTGCGCGACGAAATCTTCCACTGGTGCGTGGTGAAATATTGCACTGGTGCGCGATGAAATGTTGCACGGGTGCACGGTGAAATCTTGCACTGGTGTGTGGTGAAATCTTGCACTGGTGTGCAGCAAAATCTTGCACTGGTGTGTGGCGAATCTTGCACTGGTGTGCGACGAAATCTTACACGAGTGCGTGGCGAAATCTTGGACTAGTGCACGACGAAGTCTTGGACTGGTGCACGATGAACAACTCACCAGTAGAGACTTGACGATTTCGATCTAGGGTTTGCTGTTGCTGATATAAATAAGATCTTTGTACTATTTCTTTCTGTTGAATTATTGAAGATAAAAGAAGATTTGATCAAAGGGTTTCCCCATATTGGGGCTTGTCCTTGGCTAGCGACCACATCTTGTGTCTGTTGAAAATGCAACAAGATGATGGAGCTTAGTGAAAAGAAGTTGCCTTCACTAAGTGGTCCCGCAGGCTATTTTTGGCGCAAAGTCTATTTTTAGACATATGGATCATGGTCTATGAGTTGCAGGATGCTATTTGTCGATGATTGGTCAAGTTGGTAAAAATAGATGGACTTCTATTTTTAGACATATGGGCGGAGCCTATTTTTAGACTACAAGGCTAAAAATAGAACAATCGAATATTATTAGCTCTTAATAATATTTGGACTATAAACATTATCTTATTCTCTTGGAGCACTTCAATTCGAGCTACGGATGTGGCACATGCAACTGCCAGAAGGAAATACGTGGTTCTTATGGGCTACTTGAGCTATTGCATGAAGGAGTTTAGTTAGAACTTCAGTGATTGAGTTCTGTGGAGTTGAATGAGGAGTTGATGGAGTTGTGTTCAGTTTGACTTAGTTGAACTAGTTGTATTTAGTCTAATTGATCAATAGACTAAGTGATGAGTGGTGTGAATTAGTTATTAATTAATTCACTAATTATTAACTCATAAAGCAACTAAAGAATACATCAGTTAACTCAATGCACGGATAGTTCAGTGGAGACAAGTGTTAGAGGTGAGTGAAAGGGCAAGACAACTATCAGTTGTGACTATAGTTGTGCATGAGAGTTGCACAATCAATGGATTGAGCATTGCCAATGAGGATTGCATGGTATATCCAAGGGAAATACGAATTTGGATCATTCATTCATCAGTATTATCATGCAGGATTGCGCAGTGGAGGCAGGCAAGCATCGGAGGAGATTTGAGCCAGTGATTGATTCAGATCTGAGCTAGTTTGTGTGTAACAGGTGTAGATAGTACTGAGTACTTGTGAGGAGTATTTTACTATGTATTGCTACATGTTCTCAATCAATATAATATACAGATAGTTGGGGGTTTTTAGCTGCATGATTTCCCCGTGATATTCTGTGTTGATATGTGCGATTGATGCTTCAATGTGCGCATGTGATTGTTTCTTAATACTGCAAAATTGATTATCAACGTAGAGGAGGTTATGTATTATGCATGATTCCGCAAATAGTGTATAATCAGGATAATATCTGTGAATAAGTGTCATAATATTCAAAATTTCTACATGGTATTGGAGCTGGTTGATTTGTAGAAGAAGTTCTATAGGATATCAAAGCGAAGTTGATCATTGGATATATTATTCAGGAAGTGTTTATATTTTATTTCTTCAGGCAGAGTCTGTAATCGGGCCATGTAGCTTCTGGATTCATCCTTCTTTTGGAAGGTGAGATATCTGGTGAATGCCCATACATTCAATCTCTGTACGAGAAATACTTTGTTCTCACGAATTTTAGATCGGAAGCGGTTGAGTTTTGAGCTGGTGGAATGGTGCTCAAGGATAAACTCAGAAACATCTAAGTTTGAGAATGGAGACAGTATGCCCCAGTATCTCACGAAGTTCACCCAATGCCGGGATGAGCTGGGAAGTGTGGGGGTGACTATCGATGATGAGGATGGTGAATCTAGCACTCCTTGGCCTTCATAAGAGCTGGCATAGCTTACAAGACTCGGTGAATGGAAGGGAGAAACTGCCAAATTGGGAATGACTATGGTCGCATTTGATGCAGGAGGAGATTAGATAGAGCACCAGATACAGTTCTTCATCTATGCATGATGAGGAGAACTATGCCTTCACGAGTAAGGCGAAGAAGGGGAAGGAGAAGGTTTCTCTTTCCGAATCCAGTTCTTCCAATGATGGGAAGAAGGTTGACAAATCAAAAGTGCGATGCTTTCATTGTCATGAGGTGGGCCATCATGCCTCAAATTGCCCACAGAGGAAATCCAAGAAGGGATCTGGGGAAGGATCTAAAGGTGAGGCACTTGATTCATAGTTTGAGTTGGATTTCACACTCTTCGCATGCATGGTTTCATCCATGGTGGGAAGTGGTTGGTTTCTTGATAGTGGATCTTCTTTCCACATGACTGGTGACAAGAGTTTGTTCAGTACTTTGGAGGAGAAAGATCTCCAGATACTCATAGTGATGGGTAATGATGAGAAGTATAGTGTCTTAGGTGTAGGCATGGTTATTTTTCAGAGGGAGCATGGATCTCACTTTACCTTGACTGATTTCAAGTATGTACTAGGACTGAAGAGAAACTTGGTGTCGATCGCAATGCTGGAAGACAGAGGCTATGATGTAGTCTTCAGTAAGGGAAAGGTTTTCCTTAGACACATCATCATTAAACAGGTGAAGCAGATTGGTTCACGGGTCAAGAACCTGTATGCTCTTGAGGTTCAAGATGCATGCAAAGCCTTCAGCAACAAGGCAACTGCTAGAGACTTGGTGGTTGAGAGGGAGGGTATATTACCTCTCAACATGCAGAGCCAGAAGAAGTCTCAAACAGTAGTGGAGGAGCCACAATTGGTGCAGCAACTTCAGGAGGTTGTGGAGCAGCTACAATAGGGGAAGATGAGTGGAGATTGAGTAGAGACATCTACTCATGTAGAGACCTCCAATAGGGGGAAATTTTGAGCCAGGTGGGTTGAGGGATCACATCCAGCCATACCTCTAGGTAGGAGGTGGGGCGATATAGAGTATCGTCCCAAGGAGGAGGGGCAGGATCCTTGAGGTACCCAACCTCTTGGATGAGACCTTGCTACAGGAGTCCTGATGTGGAGTAGCAGGAATTGACTAATTGGGTAGAGACATATGCGGATGGAGCAGCAGAGAGAGGGATAGTGTAGGGAATCCCAAGACAGCGCATAGCTAGCAGGCTGCAACAATGCGAGAGGCACAAGTGTTTTGCACAGTGCTAGGGGGCACAGAGAGGTGTGGAATGGTGTGAGATGCATGGATATGTTGCAGTAGTGCAGATGTTAGAGAGGGAGCACTTGTCAGCAACAGGTAGAGCTTCAGCATCAGAGTATGTTCCTAGCCCAACAGAGGGGTTAGTTGGGAGTGTTTTTTGTTCCAAGTGTTGTTGGAGTAAGTGGACTGGGTAGATGTGTTGCATGTAGAACATTCCAGAGTTACAAGATAGGGGCTGCAGATAATCCATATCTTGTTGAGAGGGAGTGTTGAAAATGCAACAAGATGATGGAGCTTAGTGAAAAGAAGCCGCCTTCACTAAGTGGTCCCGCAGGCTATTTTTGGCCCAAAGTCTATTTTTAGACATATGGATCAGGGTCTATGAGTTGCAAGATGCTATTTATGGATGATTGGTCATGTTGGTAAAAATAGATGGAATTCTATTTTTAGACATATGGGCGGAGTCTATTTTTAGACTGCCAGTCTAAAATAGAACAGTCAAATATTATTAGCTCTTAATAATATTTGGACTATAAACATTATTTTATCCTCTTGCAGCACTTCAGTTCGAGCTACGGATGTGGCACATGCAACTGACAGAAGGAAATACGCTTTTCTTATGGGTTAGTTGAGCTATTGCATGAAGGACTTCAGTTAGAACTCAAGTGATTGAGTTTGGTGGAGTTGATTGAGGAGTTGATGGAGGAGTTGATGGAGTTGTGTTCAGTTTGACTTAGTTGAACTAGTTGTAGTTAGTCTAACTGACAAATAGACTAACGATGAGTGGTGTGAATTAATTATTAATTAATTCACTAATTATTAACTCATAAATCAACTAAAGAATATATCAGTTAACTCAGTGCATGGACAGTTCAGTGGAGACAATTGTTAGAGGTGAGTGAAAGGGAAATACAACTGTCAGTTGTGACTATAGTTGTGCATGAGATTTGCACAATCAATGGACTGAGTATTGCCAATGAGGATTGCATGGTATAGGCAAAGGGAATACGAATTTGGAGTTGATTCTTCATTCTATTCTCAACAGGTATTGCGCAGTGGAAGCAGGCAAACAACGGAGGAGATTTGAGCCAGTGACTTGATTCAGATCTGAGCTAGTTTGTGTGTAACAGGTGGAGATAGGACTGAGTACTTGCGAGGAGTATTGTACTATGTATTGTTACATGTTCTCAATCAATATAATATACAGATAGTTGGGGGTTTTCAGCTGCATGCTTTCCCCGTGATATACTGTGTTGATATGTGCGATTAATGTTTCAATGTGCGCATACAATTGTTTCTTAATTCCGCAAAATTGATGATCAATGGGAGAGGAGGTTATGTATTATGCATGCATTCTGCAATAGTGTATAATCAGGATAATCTCTATGAATAAGTGTCATATTATTCAAAATTTCTACATTGGCTGGGGTCTCTACAGGCTGTAGGGTTTCAGAAGGCAAGGGAGGTTGGTGCCTCTGCACACTGTGGGGTTTCAATAGGCAAGGGAGGAAGCTTGATGGTTGCAGAAGTAAAGAGTGCAATTCCGAGAAGCTAGATGGGGCTAGGTTGCTTGGGAAAATTGCTAAGTATGAGATCAGTGAAACATATGTAAACATTGATATGACTTGACTGTGATTGCACACGGACACTTAGTGACATAACATAGACCATCCAAAATGGATAAGACAGACTTTGCTTGATGCAACAACTTTTGTGACAAGAGTGAGTTAAGTGAGAGTGAAACATGTCTATGTGATGGCAACCACTCATGCGCACATGCTTTCCCTTGAAGCAAAAAAACATCCCCTTTGCATGGAAAACAACAACCCTTATGCCCAAAGATGACACATGTTGCATGAAGATGAGAACATGGGAAACTTTTGAGATCAAGGAGGGGAGCTTGAAATCATTAGCATACCAACAAGTGACCAAGGATAATCGATCGCAAGATTCAAGGTAGGCTCCGAAATTTGCATGCGAGCCAAAATTTTGGAGGGTGGTTATAGCCGCTACAACACATTTTAATATATATTCGTTTATCTTCAATGGATATCTTCATATTCCAAGTCTTCTGGAATATTTAACTTATAGTACAAACTCTATTCATTACATTGGTATCAAAGCATTCCTCTGAGTATACGAACATTGTTCGTTACACTGGTGCTGCCTATGGTACCAACTCAATAGAAAAGTCTACTTCCTTGTGATGCGGTAATTATGAAATTTCTGGTGGAGACACATCCTGAAACTATTGTAAAATTGGGTACCTGCTCAAGACATCCACATCCTCAACTTCCTTACCTTTGTCACTAGAAATATGCACTGCAAATAACACACACCCTTTTCTACGACTGCGATTTCCATGCATAGCTGTCACCACCCTAACCGATGTTGCTTTCTTCTTACCCTACAAGATTCTTTGTCCTCCATTATCGTCCAAACACTCAATGGCTTTGTCATAACAATCCACTTTGGTCCTACGAAGATATAGCTAGTCCATATCCAAAAACATACTATATGATCCCAATGGAAATACATTCAAATGTGCTGATGTAGGCATACCATTCAATTCAAATGCACAAGCTCTTACCCAATGATGAACTCGCTTCTTTTTACCTATAGCCAACTGCACTAACCAAGAATCAGCATGCACTTATTTATTCAAACCACACTTATCCACTAGGTCTGGATTAACATAACTATAATTAGATCCAAGGTCAATCAAAATAGAAACAACTTGATCACAAAGCTTACCATCCATCTCGATAATAGATGCCTAGGGATCTGCCTGCCTGTTATCCAATACTACATAGATGCTAGGAACACTCTGTCTAATATCCCCAATCGTTTGTGCCTCCTGGGCAATGTAAATTTACTGTCTACCACCCTGATGTTGTGGAAAATATCTCTGACGATGATCTTTTCCACAAGTCCAACACTGTACGGGCTTTTGATCATCACCTTTGTTCAGCTCAGACCGAAATTCCTATCCTTTGTCAGATGCATTAAAATTCTTTTGCACTGCTACATTCTCTTTGTTACTCGTGTCTTGAGGCCTTGCCTATTTCTTGTCCCATTTCCCTTGATTCTTATTATTACCTTTCCAGTCAGGTTTAGTCTCAGATCTACGCTTTGATTACTTGTAACAATGCTTTAGCTTCCAGATGGCCTCCTCAATGACCTAGACTCATCAAACTCAATCCTATTCTTAAATGCTATTGGAAATCCACTCATGAATCTTTGAATCTTGGCCTTCTCCTTCTTGAGGTAAGACACATACCTCAACAAATCTAGAAATCTGCTAGTGTACTCCTCATCAGTCATAGATCTCATCTTTAGCTCATAAAACTCTTTTGCCCTATCGTCATAATACCTCTATGTTAGGTACTTCTTCCCAAATAGTCTCTTGAATTCACTCCAAGACAACTCCTCCTCATAAATATCTTTGATGTTCTTTATGTTTTCCCACTAGATATTTTCTTTACCTTTAAGATTGAATGTAGCTATTTTGGCCTTCATTTTCTCTGAGTAATCATGCATCCTGTGTTGACCTAGGTTGTCATTGATGTCAATATGGCAATATTCTAGATACTAGATGATGATATGAAGCCAAGGGGAAGTAGAGCAGATCCATGAAGAGAAAGGAGCAAGGCCATCAGGATAGCCAAGCCATAAGCAAGAGTCTGTTAACGGAGAGTTAATAAAGGAATCATATCAAAGTATATTGCAGAATATCAGAGCAAGAGAGGCATGTTGGAAAAGGAAGAAGACATCAAGGTATGAAGATATCAAGAGGAGGTCATTGAAAGACATTTCAAAGCTAAAGGAAGACATTGGAACAAGAGGAGCCACACTGGAGCAAGAGGAACCATATCAGAGGAGCATTGCATGTAATACATGCCCAAGAAGAATCAAGAGGAAGAAGTCATCAAAAGAGGAGTCAACATGCCAGAGGAGGCAAAAAGAGCAATCAAAGCTACAGGAGGAGCCATATATATATGTCATGTATATATATATGCCAAAGAAGAACATATTGGAGGAGCAAACAGGTCAAACAGAGGAGCAAATAGAGCAAACAGAGCTATTGGAGGAAGCAGAGAGCAAAACAGAGCTATAGGAGGAGCAAAGAGCAAAACAAAGCTATCAAAGAGCATATATGCATGCAAATACGCTATCGGAGCAAAGTATGGCAAAGAATGCAAAAGAATACACTATCGGAGGTAGAAAGCACATATATGCATGCAAATACACAGTGGAGGCAAAAACTCACATATATATGCATTTACACTATTGGAGGCAAAAATCATAGGTGTATTGAAAATTATTATAGGCGGAACTTTAACGCTATCGGGTCTGTAGAACCCATATAGCATCACCCCTGTGTATTTACTTTTTTATCGCCGAATTCCATTTACACAGAGAAATCACGCTAAACACTTATTGGATTTGGGAAAGCGGACTTGAAATTTTATGCATGAGAGTGTTGAGTCTTATCGGGTTCAGCACATATTATCACATCGCTATAAGTGAGTGGTCTATGTTAAGGTCTAGACCTGAACCTTTGTGATTTTTGATTGCCAACATATATCGCATCGGCACTTCAGGAGTGTGAGTTATAAGCTGTTAGGTGGCCCATTGCAATCACCAATAGTGATTAGTGATATCACATTAGACCTCCGCCAAGGGCGACTGCTGATTGCGATTAGACTTCGGACCCGATGCAGGTATAGATGAGGGTGCAATAAATTTGAAGTCAGCCCTTTAATGTTTTCGCCGGTTTTTTCTCATATTTTCTATGTATTTGAATATTTCCTTGCACAGGGTTTGAAGGCAAAAATGCATTAAGAAATGCTCGTGATAGTTCAAGAGGCTTAACTAAAGCCGATTGTGATTGCGATTGGGATGTGCCATGTCCATTAAACAAAATTGTCTCTGTGTATGCCTATTATCATTGAAAAAACGAGGACTCTGTTATAGTTTTAACATGCAACAATTTTCTCTCTGTGTATTATTCGGTCCTCTCTTCTGAATGAATGTGTCCTATGAGCATTGCTAAACCTGAATAGAGAGAGGTAGCCAAAGAATCGGGAATTCAAAGGAGTAAAGCCAGTGCAGAGGAAGCCATAGGAATCGAGGATCAAGTGAGGCAAAGGGAGCTACAGCGACCGAAAAGCCAAAGAAATGAAGGAGAGGGAAGCCAAAGGACAAGCCAGCATAGAGGGAGCTGAAGCGAGTGTTGAGGAAGCCGAAGAGCTAGCGGAAAGAGGAAACCAACAGTTAGAGGCATCAGAAATGTATACAACAAAAAAAACAGAGAACAAGGGGTGTTGAAGGTGGTTGTGTTGTTAAAACAGTTAGAGGAAATAGAGGCAGCTGGAGAGGGTCCAACAAAATAGAAAAAGGGTTGAAGGACCAACAAGACAGGAGATAGTTGAAGGGGAGAAGTAGCCAGCAGAGAAACAATCATGTTGAAGCATTCAGTGTGACAATAAGAACATATGCTTGAACAAAAAGCTGGTTCTTGTGTAGAGCCTAGTGCAGTTAACAGTGGACTCACTAAAGCTGTGTGGAGACATTATCAGAGGTCATGAAGGCTATTGGAGACGCTGTGTGAGCAGTATGAAGAGTTGTAAAAACTCCTTCATAAGAAGACTGGTTGTCATTGATGCTGTAGCATGGAGACTACAATGAAGCTATAAATAGACAGAACTCAGTAAAGAAGAGTTTTGAGAGCAGAACATTACTATCAAACATGCCTTGACAAGATTGGGTTGGAACCCTTGGGGCTGATGGCTTAGAAGTAAGAAGGATTGGAGTCCTTGGGGCTAATGCCTCAGAAGTAAAAAGGAATGGAGTCCTTGGGATTGGTGTCTCAGAAGTAGGAAGGATAGGTGTCCTTGAACTGGAAGGATTGAAGTCCTTGGGAGTTGTTGCTCTTAAGTTCAAGATTGGTGCCTTGGCGAAATAGAGTTGGAGCTCTGGAGGATGGAGCCTCACAAAAGTCCAAGTTGGTGCTTGGAAACTGATTGCAACCACTTATATATTGTATCTATTTTACTGCAAAGATTATATTAATAAAAGCATTTATTCTTGTTGTTCATCTTGTGTTTTGAATATAAATGTTTTAACTTGTAAAACAATAGTCAGAAAAAGAAATACTGATTCACCCCCCCTCTCAGTATTTCCAACAATTGGTTTCAGAGCCAATACGTTCATTCAAAGCCTAATAGCTTAAAGGTTTATCTTTAGAACACAAATGGCGAAGTCAAGGAAGAAAGTCTCCAATCCTCCTAAGGATGTGTCTCCCTCTAGTACTAAGATAGAAGACAATCAATTTGAGGAAGCTCCATGGTTCAATGGGAACTTTAATATATGGGAAGCAAGAATGAGGAATTTCTTACAGACTCAAGGCATTGAGATCTGGAAATTAGTGATTGATGATAGTAGGATGGATGGAGAATCCAAGGACTACAATGTAAAAGCAATGAAGGCAATTTTGAATGGACTACCTGATTCTATAAAGAACAATCTAGGAAAATATTCATAAGCAAAGGGTATATGGGAAAAACTTCATGACCTTCACTCAAAAGGAGCATTGACCATGATCATCAGTCAAGAAGATGATGGAAATCAAGAAGGAACTTCATAACCCATCATAGAAGATGAAAATGAGAATGATGACATCAAGGCCAAAGCAAACCTAGAAGATGAAGAGAATGAAAAGGATTTTGTAGAATACCTCCTCTCTCAACTTATGGCTCCCACGGAAGAGATTAACAATTTGAAAAGGAAAATGAGGAACTTAAGAAGATAACACTAGCTGGTGACCAAGATCAAACAAGGGATACAATTGATCTTGTCAAGCTTCAAGTACAAGAAAGGGATGAAGATCTTGCTAAGATTAAGAAGAAATTTCATCAAAGCAAAAGAAAGCATCATGAAGAATTCATATCCATGACAAATCAATTGGATAAAGCAAAGAAACAGGAAGATACCTTGTCAAGTCAACTTGAACAAAGGCACAAGAGCTTGAACAAACTTGAAGAAGAGATTGGTCAGTACAAGGTAGAGGTTTCCTCTCTCAAATCTCCACTACAAGAACCAAGGAAACAAGCACAAGGAGCTAAAAAGACCATGGAAGCATTGGAAGTCATAGAAGGACAGGTTGATGAAGTAGGCAAGGAAAGAAACACCATGATCTGTCAACTAAAAGTAAAGGATGAAGGAATCTTAAAATTAAAATCTAACATCAAGCTTCTCAAGACTGAAACATGTAAAGCTATAAGGATCAAGGAAGAAATGGAGAGCAATCAAGCAAAGAATGAAGAAATATTCAAAATGAAGTCAGATATCATCTCCCTTAAAATAGAAGCAGATGAAGCTACTCGTATCAAGGAAGAAACAGAGAAACAACTTGCTAAGAAGAATAATGAGTGTGAAATATTGGAAGAAGAGATTGTCTTCCTCAGAAAAAAGGTTGAAGGGATGAACAAAATCTTGAAGTGCTCTCAGGCCTTAGATGACATGCTCAACTATCATAGATGTCCATTTGATAAATCAGGTCTTGGGTATGCAGGTGAATCCTCAAACAAGAATGAAAATGCTTAAAAAAAAAGGGGAGGTGAAGAAGCCAGAAAGAAATGGTGATGCTCCCATTTCCAACAAAGGCAAGGAGAAAAATCAAGGCTACAATGGAAGAAATATTGCACCAATAAGAAATGTAGATGATGTCAAAGATGCGAGAGGCAATGGTTATCATCAAAGGATCTCAAGGCAGAAAGGCTTCAGAAGTACATCAAGGAAATCTCCATCTTCGAGGTACCAAAGTTCATTTTTTGGTTATTGTTATTCTTGTACAAACTTTGGTCACATGGCAAAAGACTGTAAAGTATATCATAAAGATAGATATTATGGTCCCCAACCATCTCATAGAGATAGATATTATGGTCCCCAACAATCTCCAAGAAACAATTTTGCAGGAAGAAATCATGAATTCTTATTCATGAACAATGTAGAATGCTTCAAGTGTCATAACATTGGTCATATGGCACATAATTGTAGCTTAACTTGGGCTCTTACACAAGGTAGAACCATGCAAAAGAAGAAAGTTACACAAGTATGGAGAAGGAAGCAAATACAATCCAAAGTCCCTTGAAATCTCCAGCCAACAACATATGTCATTGGCCTGAATTTTGACAATCTAAGCACTTGATGGGAAGACTCTACCAAAAGATATGATGCATACAGTTAGGGGGAGCCTGTGATTCTCGATCATTATTGCAGAAGCTATTAGTGAAAGGGTCCTTATGAAATCCTTGTTTGAGCTATATTAATAATCATTCTTTGATGAAGATCATTTCTCATGAGTACTCCATTGAAGAACATGATCTTGTAACCATTCTTTAGACTGTTGTTAAAGAATCTTTGCACTTAATCTCTTAGTAGTATTTGGAGCAAGAGAGAAAGTCATCTAATGCTAGAGAAATAGGGCAAATAATTATGGTGCTGATATTATAGATGCTAAATGTCTTGACTCATGGATTTGATGTGAGTACAGAAATTATGGACACTAATAGAGGCAATCTTCAAACAAATAAATACATCTGGAATGGAGTTTGAAGTAAGAGCAGTTGGCAGCATATAACAAAACTGAAGCATTGCAAAAAGATGCAAATCAGTAGAATGATTTTAAAAGATAGTCATAGATTGGATATCTAAATCTTCTAGTGAAATAACTTGCTGAGATATGTACAAGAACACAAATAAAATATGGCTCATAGAAAGGAGAATCTTGTGCAGTAAAATATAACTTATGTTAAGACTGGTCACTGAGAAAATATAGCAATAGTAAGGCACAACCTCTCACCATTTTGTCCAAATGCAGTGATGCTGAATATTGGATGGCAGTGACTCAAGGAGAAGCACAGAGACACAAAGGAACTCAAATTTGAAGAAAGATAACAAGAAAGAAAATTTTAGTGGCATTTTCTCTTGATTCAGGCTATGAATGCCTCTCAATTGTGACTGTGGAGTTAACAACATGGATTGAAGCATAAAAGCCTGGACTTGGACTCTTGGTGTATGGCTATTTGCAATCTGATTGAAAGCATTGAAGTAGAACATTTTTTAAGCATTGTTAAATCCATGATAAAGTATATTTGAGACATAAAGAGGGAATAATGTGCTAATTGATGATAAAGCATCAGTCCTTCTATGTTGTGTAAAAAGAAGAAGAGCACTAATACAGGGGGAGCCACAGACCCATGAAGATTTATTACTCATGAAGAACAGAAGCAGTTTGATAGGGGAAGTCCCAGAGCACTCCTTTGCCATTGATGTAAAAGGGGGAGAGAAGAAGAATATTGCCATCAATAACAAAGGGGGAGATTGTTGACCTAGGTTGTCATTGTTGTCAATATGGCAATATTCTAGATACTAGATGATGATATGAAGCCAAGGGGAAGTAGAACAGATCCATGAAGAGACAGGAGCAAGGCCATCAGGATAGCCAAGCCATAAGCAAGTGTCTGTTAACGGAGAGTTAACAAAGGAGGCATATCAAAGTATATTGCAGAATATCAGAGCAAGAGAGGCATGTCGGAAAAGGAAGAAGCCATCAGGGTATGAAGGTATCAAGAGGAGGTCATTGAAAGACATTGCAAAGCCAAAGGAAGACATTGGAACGAGAGGAGCCACATTGGAGCAAGAGGAACCATATCGGAGGATCATTGCATGTAATACATGCCCAAGAAGAATCAAGAGGAAGAAGTCATCAAAAGAGGAGTCAACATGCTAGAGGAGGCAAAACAGAGCAATTAGAGCTACAGGAGGAGCCATATATATATGTCATATATATATATGCCAAAGAAGAACATATTGGAGGAGCAAACAGGTCAAATGGAGGAGAAAATGGAGCAAACAGAGCTATCGGAGGAAGTAGAGAGCAAAACAGAGCTATCAGAGGAGTGCAAAACAGAGCTATCAGAGATCATATATGCATGCAAATACGCTATTGGAGCAAAGTATGGCAAAGAATGCCAAAGAATACACTATCAGAGGAAGAAAGCACGTATATGCATGCAAATACACAGTGGAGGCCAAAACTCACATATATATGCATTTACACTATCGGAGGCAGAAATCATATGTGTATTGGAAATTATTATAGGTGGAAGTTTTAACACTATCGGGTCCATAGAACCTATATAGCATCACCCCTGTCTATTTACTTGTTTATCGCCAAATTCCATTTACACAGAGAAATCACACTAAACACTTCGCGGATTCGGGAAAGCGGACTTGAAATTTTATGCACAGGAGTGTTGAGTCTTATCAGGTCCGACACATATTATCGCATCGCTATAAGTGAGTGGTCTATGTTAAGGTTTAGACCTAAACGTTTGCGATTTGCGATTGCCGACATATATCGCATCGACACTTTGGGAGTGGGAGTTATAAAGTGTTAATCAGCCCATTGGAATCGCTGATAGCAATTAGCGATATCACATCAGACCTCTGCCAAGGGCGACTGCCGATTGCAATTACACTGCGGAGCCGATGCAGGCATAGATGAGGGTGCAATAAGTTTGAAGTCTACCCTTTAACGTTTTTGTCGGTTTTTTCTAATATTTTTTTGTGTATTTGAATATTTGCCTTGCACGGGATTTGAAGGCAAAAATGCATTAAGAAATGCTCCTGATAGTTCAGGAGGCTAAACTAAAGCCGATTGTGATTGCGATTGGGACGTGGCATGTACGTTAAATAAAATTGTCTCTGTGTATGCCTATTATCATTGAAAAAATGGGGGCTCTGTTACAGCTTTAGCATGCAACAATTTTCTCTCTGTGTATTATTCAGTCCTCTCTTATGAATGAATGTGTCCTATGAGCATTGGTAAACCTGAATAGATAGAGGTAGCCAAAGAATCGAGAACTCGAAGGAGTAAAGCCAACATAGAGGAAGCCACAAGAACCAAGGATCAAGCAAGGTAGAGGGATCTACAGTGACTAAAAAGCCAAAGCAATGAAGGAGAGGGAAGCCAAAGGACAAGCCAAGACAAAGGGAGCTGAAGCGAGCGTTAAGGAAGCCGAAGAGCCAGCGGAAAGAGAAAAACGACAGTTAGAGGCATCGAAAATGTATACAACAAGAAAAAACATAGAACAAGGGGTGTTGAAGGTGGTTGTGTTGTTGAAACAGTTAGAGGAAATAGAGGCAGCTGGAGAGGGTCCAACAGAATAGAAAAAGGGCTGAAGGACCAACAGGATAGGAGATAGTGGAAGGGGAGAAGTAGTCAGCAAAGAAACAGTCATGCTGAAGCATTCATTGTGACAATAAGAACATATGCTTGAACAGAAAGCTGGTTCTTATTCAGAGCCTAGTGCAGCTAACAGTGGACTCACTAAAGCTGTGTGGAGACATTATCAGAGGTCATGAAGGCTATTAGAGACTCTGTGTGAGTAGTATGAAGAGTTGTAAAGACTCCTTCATAAGAAGACTGGTTGTCATTGATGTTGTAGCATGGAGACTACAATGAAGCTATAAACAGACAAAACTTAGTAAAGAAGAGTTCTGAGAGCAGAAAATTACTATCAAACATGCCTTAACAAGATTGGGTTGGAACCCTTGGGGTTGATGCCTTAGAAGTAAGAAGGATTGGAGTCCTAGGGGTTGATGCCTCAGAAATAAGAAGGATTGGAGTCCTTGGGATTGGTGTCTCATAAGTAGGAAGGATAAGTGTCCTTGGAACTGGTGTCTCAAGAACTGGAAGGATTGAAGTCCTTGGGAGTTGGTTCTCCTAAGTCCAAGATTGGTGCCTTGGTGAAATAGAGTTGGAGCTCTGGAGGATGGAGCCTCACAAAAGTCCAAGTTGATGCTTGGAAACTGATTGCAACCACTTATATATTGTATCTATTTTACTGCAAAGATTATATTAATAAAAGCATTTATTCTTGTTGTTCATCTTATGTTCTGAATATAAATGTTTTAACTGGTAAAACAATAGTCGAAAAAAGAAATATTGATTCACCCCCCCAGTATTTCCAACATCTTGAAGAAATTATTCATTCCAAGCAACCATGCTTCTGCATCCTGTGATTTCTTCATTTCCCCATCAAATGTAGGTGGCTTTGATTTCTTGAAATCATCTGACAAATATCCCCTATCACTCCTCCTGTAATGATGATAATTATGATGACCATGATACTTTTAGAACCAGAACTAGAATAATACATGTGTCCATCACCTCCCCTATCCGGTGTGTCCAAGAACCTGCCATCCCTGACCATGTAATCTCTATTTGACCTATGCCTACTGTGAGATCTCCTACCATATGCCCCATTAGTCCTATCCTCCTGTCCATAGTTGATTCGAAGTGGTCCCTGCCTATGCAATTCTGATAGACTCTGAAGAATTACTGCATTGAATTCTGCTTGTTTCTCCTGTGCCTACATGATTATATCATTATCTGCTTTGCAACTCCTTATTTATTCCTTCAAACTCCTCAATGTGTCTGCTAAGTCAAAAGAATGCCCAACACCATGATGTTCATTTGACTCATAGGGAGAATCTTTGTAGTCTACCATATTACTACTCATCCTTGATCTCTTCTTCCTGCAAGGTATATTATGTCAGCTAAACCAAATCATAAACAAACCAATGTACCTTAGTATAGTTCAGGGATGATATCTTGTCTGCAAGACTGACTAGATTAGTGAAATACACACACACACACACACACACACACACACACACACATATATAAACATAATCAAATCAACATATAAGTATCTTTTCAGCCATTATCCAGTTATCAATGCATGACTATGCTGACCACATATCATGATTTCAACCATCATAAAACCAATGTATGCATAAAAACATATGAACACTGACACACATAACCAATGTACGACCAACATACACTCACAAAAAATGTGTTCAACAATGACACCATCAATTTTCACATGTCGGCACCACTGCAATCATGACTCACACCATGCATACAAAAGAAGCACATAGACCACCAACACAAGGACCTATATGCAACCAACACATACATATGACAACACATTCATCCAAGAGAACAAAAACCAGACATCACCCAAGGAGAACAAAACCATCCTCTGATACCACTCTATAACTCCCTCCTCCCACATCTACCCAAGTAATCAGCCAACCGGGGTAAACATGTGACGAAGAGTTACTATGATATGATTTAACTCTCGATGTATATGTTAAGGAAGTGAAACCGATGGAACACAGACGACCTGGCCTTCTACACCTGCAACAGAACCCCCAAGAGCCGTCCATCCCATCCAGGTGACTAGCCCTTGAGACTAACTAACAATTTGTTGCTTTAAAGCCTCATTCGCCCCCTTGGCATGGGCATGCATGCGACTGAGACTCTCTAGTCACTCCCACAACAAGGCATGCGTGCGACTGGGGAATTTTCCAGGTAGTTTTGTGCCAGGGATTCCAGATTCTGTGCCACTTTTTCAAGGCTAGGACTTAGGTCACTGCCCAGAAATAAAATATAACATTGAAACAATGATACATATGCAAATACTTGAACAAGGACTTGACTGGAACCCTACTAGCCATGATAGACATTTTGTCAAACATGGCACAAATATGCATTTTACATGTTTAAACAACATATTTGATCATAGGGGTCTCATACTTATCTGATAATCACTAGGAAGCATTGATTCTTCATCACAATAACTGTATTACGATATATTAAGCCATATATTCATTGCACATTCAGTGATTAACCAAAACATGATGAGAGCCATACATTTTCATTGTCATAAAAATCATTCATAACCAACATATAACCAATAGAAATATCAAGAATATAACAACAATATAAGCCACATATAAACAAGTATATTTACCCATAAAATACCAGGGAGAAAGAGAGATTTTATTGATGAGTGCAAAGGCCAACTAGGTTTGGGACTTCCATGTTCCACCCACCTATAGATTTGCTGAACCAAATCTCTCTTCAACCAATCACCCCCGTGCCATATTCCAAGCATGAATGTGGGATCTCATAGAACAAATCCATCAAAATCAAACTAGAGCTTCCAAAGGCCAAACCACCTCAACCCTCAACCAGTGATTCTACCTCACAGTCAGACATCACTAACCAACACTAGATTGGTCTCTACCCAAGCTGTCTAGGGCTCTAGAGCATTTGTTCCAACCAAGGCTCCAGGACTAGTAACTCAACCCACAGTTGTTGTCAGGCTCCAGATCATTTGTCCAACCAAGGCTCCAAGGCTAGTAACTCAACCCACCAAGGGCTCTAGAATGTTTGTCCAACCAAGGCTCCAGACTAATAACTCAACCTAAGTTGTTAGAGGGCTCCAGAGCATTTTTCCAACGAAGGCTCCAGACTAATAACTCAACCCAAGTTATTAGAGGGCTCCAGAGCGTTTTTCCAACCAAGGCTCTAAACTAATAACTCAACCCAAGTTGTTAGAGGGCTCCAGAGCATTTTTCCAACCAGGGCTTTGGGAACTAATAACTCAACCCACAACCAAATGAACATGAGAACCAATCAGAAAATAAAAGGGAAGACTCCCACAACACCATGGCTATCCAGGAAATGGCAAGGCTAGGCAAAGCCACTAGCAATCTAGGCAATCCTCCTTGCTAATGATAGATCATGACCAAGAAATCAAATGCATATGCCATGCATGCCAAAGCTAGTAAGGAAACCATACACGCAACTCGGTACCAACAAGCAAAACCCGTTGTTGTTGCTGATCCTGATGTCCTCTTGCGCTTTCCTGCTCTTCCTTTGCCTTCTTGCTCCAAATACCAAGTATGCAACACTCCTCCAAGAGTTCTCCATTGAAACTCTAAGTATCCAAGAGTATGAGAGAGAGATATAATAGAATGAGAGCTCCAAAACTAAACTAACAAAAGTCTGTCGATTGATCCTCATAAGCCTTTTTATTAATAAGGCCTATATTTTCTTCATTTTCCATTATTTTCCTTCATTTTCCTCCTCACATGCAACCTGTGATCTTTCACCTTCCTTTTCTCCTAATTTCCATTATTTTCATAAATAAACTGCCAAGTAATGCCTCATGCCTTTCCAAAGCCTTTGCCATTTTCTTTGCCAATTTCCATAGCCATTAATTAATCACAAGTGATCCCCATCATTATGTTTTTGCCCAAAATTTATCTTGGAATATGTGTCCCGTGACCATGGTTATTATTTTTCCTTTATTAACTTTTATTACGTGGATTTTTTACCAGGTTTGTTACATTGGTTTAGTTTCGTTGGTTCCACTTCCTTAACTATACATGGGGAGTTGAATCCCATCATAGTGGCCTCTCATTAAAGATTCTTAGGACAACCCAATAGAGTTTGAGGTAAAGACTCTTAGGACAACCAAGGAGGTTGGATTGGACCTTACAAAAGCCCAAACACCATGGCTTCAACAATTAAATGAGCTAAGGGCCAAGTGGCATGATACCAATTATTCAATAGCAAAGGGCCAAGTGGCAGGATAGGCTTATTGAGAAGAAATCATTTCAGAAATGTGATTGGGTGCTCCTCTATGACTCCATATTTCATCAATTCCCAGGGAAAATATAGACAAGGTGGCTCAGCTCTTATGAGATTCAAGAAGTGCATAACAATGGAACCACAATTTTAATCACCATTAACAAGTCTGGTGCTCCCTTTCTAGTGAATGGACATTGGTTGCGACTTTGTTAGTAGCCACTCGCAAAGGAATCTTTCTATCAGCAGGTAAGTAATGATCCTACTCTCCAAATCATAGCTGCAGGGGATGGTAACCCAACAACTTCATTTGCATGCAAAATTGTTTTCTTTTCATATTGTAAATAATGTACACATTTTCTTTGAAAATGGTTGAGAGATTTTATTCTTCTTTCTTTTATAGTACGCTAGAATTTTGATACAACCATTATTTATAATCGATCTTTTTTCCCCTTAAAACACAGTTGATGTTCCTTCGTCATAAATTTTGTTCCCTTTGCAAAGATATAACTTTTGTTCCCATTTTGAAGAAACAGTTGATGTTCCCTTCTCAAAGAAATGTTTGCTATTCCCTTCTGAAAGAAACAATTGTTGTTTCCTTCTCAAAGAAATGATTATTGTTCCCTTCTCGAAGAAACAGTTGTTGTTCCCTTTTTGAAGAAACAATTGTTGCTCCCTTCTCGAAGAAACAATTGTTGTTCCCTTTTCGAAGAAACAGTTGTTGCTCCCTTCTCAAAGAAACAGTTGTCGTTCCCTTTTAGAAGAAACAATTGTTGTTCCCTTCTCGAAGAAATAATTGTTGTTCCCTTTTCCAAAGAGCAACTGTTGTCCCCTCTGCGAATGAAACATTTGATGTTCCCTTTGACGAAAAGAACAAATTGTTGATCCATCACCATGAATGATTGTTGTTCTCATTGTTATCATTCCATGTTGGTTATTCCTTTTGGTTATGAGTTCGATCTAAATCTTTAAAAGTGGTAATCTTTATATCATCATGATTCTTAGCCTTTTTGGTGAATATTTAAAAAAAAAATATGACATGCTCTATCTATGAATATTCTTGCTTGTCTCTTTTTAAGATATATTGTAACTGTTCGTGATTTATCCCCACCATACTAGTTTTTCTTTTATTACACATTCAAATGGTGCTTTCCTTAATAAATATGATGAAGAATCTAAGGCATATTTATTCTTGGCATTTTTTTTACTTCTTACACCATCCCTGACTCTTAAGGAGTTGATGAGCCTCCCCTAACTTCTAAAAAAAGAAAAAAAGAAAAAAATACGGAAGAAACAAAAACATAAATAAATTTGGAAATATACTAAGCTAATCTTTCTCCAAAAAGGGATAGGGGGTCTTATCATGAGCTAGCCTACCACAATCATAGGAAAGAAACATGAGCAACATTCCCATTATGGTTACCACACCAGGGTAATGGCTGTGTGACACTAAACTTTCCAAGGACATGAGGTCTCATCACGAGCCGACATGTTCACTTTGTTATGATTCGGTGAGCGGCATTGTTGCCATATGGTCATCACACCAGAACAATGTCCTTTTTGAAGGAAATCATTTTAAAGTAAGGGATAGTGGCTCATTTGTGGGTTAAAAGGCAACCCTGTTGAGGCTATGAATGCCTGCTGGAAGCAGTGGCTTTGCCTATGGTATTGAAGTATATTTTGAGGTTGCCAAACTCTTACTATGTCCTTAGTTCTTCTTTATTAATAAAAAGGGAGAAAACACCTTTGATTAGTACTTATATCCTTAATAACTAGTATGGGTGGAATATTTATATTACATGAACCATGTCAGTATTATCTGACCATTCGACATTAGTAGTAATAAATTTAAAATAGTGCTTCATCAAATTTCATCCTATGTACTCCAAAACGCAAATCTCTTTCCATGATGTATATTTTGTACGCTTTATTTCTCATGATCCTCTCTGACCAATTGTATGGTTGTGCATTCATTGCATTCAATTCTATCTGTATGACTGTTTTGACCACTTTTTGCTATATTAATGATGCCAGATGCTCTTTTTCCCTTCCACATGCTTCACAGGCCGTGGTCGCCCTTTTTTTCATTAAAGGAGGGTAATCATACATTATTACGACATGCATGCATACGATTAATGAACAACCGCCATACCTCTCGATATGATAGGATATTATTACCGAGAATCTGTATTTAGTTTTTATTCTTTATACTACTGCATGTAGTTTATGCTGTTTCATTATGAGAATTGTGGGGTCCAATAGTGCATGCAGGTTTGCAGATTGTCCTCAGGAAATAACAGATATGGGTGGAACCTCTGTTCGCAGTGATCCTACATGTTGGATTGAGGAGGCCTGACCTAGGTTTAGCATTATTTAGCCAAACAAATCCCTACACTACTGGCCCTTTTAGCATTAGCCCACGAAGCACGGAATGAAGTCCCACTTGAAGCAATATGGGGGGATGCTGGAACCAAGTTTCCGCACCCTTGAGATGGTTGTGATGTCAGTTTATTCCAACTATACCTGCCTTCATGTAGGTTTCTTATCCCTCTTCTCTACCCTTCAATACCTTCACGAACTATTCAATTAGCTTCCGTGCAGCCGTAACCAGGGGCTAAAGTCCTTTCGCGCTGCTAAGACAGTGAACTGTGATATATCCCAAACTGGGCTAAGTATCCTACTTATCTTATTAACAAATCTTAGTTAGATTCATGCAAACAGATGTTCTTACTTGCGTTCACTTAACCAACACATTTACATATATTTGCGCATCATATAAGCATTAAAAGTGAATTTCATACCCAATAAACAGATGCATAAATAGGAAATAAAGACGCAAAATTATAGAATAATACTCTTTATTGATAATTCCAGATGATTACAAACTTGACTCACCCTGTGCAGTCAGTTGCAAGGGTCCACGCACTTAGCTACGGACTTCTAGGCCTCTGTGTGCTCAGCTGCAGAGCCTCTACCTACGCTACGACCCAACCTAGACTTCTACTCCAAATATATGACTCAGTTCTTCATCATTGATTTCTTCGTTTCTATTCCTTAAATACTTAGAGCTTCGCTCTATTTATACAATCCCATGGTCTGCAGACCATGGGTAGATCTTTTACAACTGACATTACATTATCAAAATAAGGGTGACAACCTTATGACTCTTTAACATCTACGCTCTCGGCGACCACAAAATGTGGAGCCTTTACATTTGTATTACAAAATTGGACCAAAATATAGGCTTTGAGCCCCAAAACTTCCCTTGGGGGATCCCGTGCCCAATAGCCCCCCAACACAAACATCGTGACTCACCCTCGAGTCACTCTATAGGTTCAGAGATATTAGCGCGAAGACCTCCCAGCTCTGTTTGGATCACCGCAACTTTGGCAGCGCACTAAGCGGCTACCTGCTGGACTTCTTCCACGCACTGTTCGGTGACTGTTGCTAAACTGCTGCTCTGAATATTCTGCTGAGCTGCATGCAATTTCGTGAGCTTTCCTTCAATGGAGGTTGTAATTGTATAAGCGTCGTCTATCCATGGCTGTAGGCGTGCTTTTAAGACTGCTTCTTTATGCCGAGCGACATCCACCTGTTCCTTGAGTGCCTTTGCCTACTGCATTTGTGCAAGCCTCTGTGTAAGGGAAACCATCTGCATGGTCCCTTTTACCTTGTCATACCTCTGCTGTAGCTCGCACGCCTCTGTCCATAGGAGCATTCCCACGTTGTACTCTTGAACTCATTTTGAAAATAATCAACAATGGAATGGAGTCACCATAAGTGCCTTACAATTATAGATTCTTTGATAAGGGAGTCACCATGCAAACTTTGAGCTCCAGATTCTTGAAACATGGAGTCACTAGGTGAATGATACAACCTTCTTGTGTCTGATCAATGCCCACCATCAGTAATCAGATTTGGAACTTGATATGATTTTCTTAGGAACTTGAAATGTTCAGAGTCCCCAGTATGGTTGCCACTGTGTTGTCGTTCTGTATTTTTAAGGTTGAGGGAGTAAACACATAGGACAACATCAAACCACTTTGGAAGTTGGGATCTAGTCTTGCCAGCTTCATAGAAGGATCTCTCTGTAAAATTTTGGCTTTGTTTTATGTGAATTTTAGGCTAGTTATGATTGTACTGATTGTTTTATTTTGATTGTTTGGTTGATTTCACTGCTATAATTCCATTGGGATACGGAGTTTGAAGATTTAACTGGATTTAGCATCAAATTTTAGAGGAGTTTCACAGGGCAAGATATGTTGCACTATTTGGATCTTTCAGAATATTAAAAGGATTGTGAAATAGCAGAAGTGTAAGGCTCAATAGAAATTAAGGAGTAATTAAGAATTCCTTAATTTGACTTCAGCAGAAAACATGAAAATTACTAATAACCAAAATAAGATGCTCTAAATAACAAATCTTATTCATTAGTTTCTGTTAAGTAATTGAGATTTTCATAATAACAGAGAGAGGAAAACAATGTTTAAACAAATAAACTAAAGAAACACATCACCATTTGGTACACCACATGAATCCTGTGAAAAGGTCCCTGTATTATTGATGCTCCAACCACTTTGAAAAATTACAATATGAAGAGGAAACTACATTCAAAAATCAACATCTATTACTTCAAATGATGAAGTATTTATAAAAATCCTAAACTAAAATATCTTGAAAATATATCAAGATTTGTTACAAATATCTCCAACTATATTACACAAATAGAATTGAAATATAGGACATTCAAAACTAGTGAATCTAATTGGCACTATATTTATGGACTTTTGGTGACAAAGAAGAGAAATTTAAGTTTGATTGTAACTCTTATTTGATGAGGTGGCATCCAAGTCACTAACTGTCTTTGAGCTTTTTCCTCTCGAAATTCTAAAAATAGGGTCTTGTAATACCTTTGTATATCACAAACCATAATAGATGCTAGAAATCTGAGAGAGGTTTTCGTAAATGATGATATTGGAAACAAAAAACTATTTTAGTTTTTGTAAATTCATTTCCACCTGCTCAAAAACCACATTTGAAAAAACTGATTGAAAACAGGAAAATTTGGGAAAATATACCTGCAAAGATTCATTCGAATCTCCCAAACCATAACAACTGTTAGAAAACTGAGAGAGGTTTTTGTACATGAGAATGTTAGCAGAAAAAACCTCTTTCAATGTCGTGAGGTGACATGGAGGTGGGGGATGATGTGGAGACATGACTTGGAGGTGAGTGGGGACAAAAATCCAATTGGTAGGGAGTGAGTGGTGTGGGAGTGACAACAATGTCAAATGTTAATTTTGTAATAGACATGGCCAGGTGTTAGGATAGGAGTGGAGGGGAGCACGCGGGAATAGATAGCGAGAAAAGGGGAGAAGGTTGGCAGATTTCGGAGGGGGTATAAGGCGGTAAGTAGTATCGGTTGTGGGGGGGTTGCAAAATGAGGGGAATACACCACATAAGGATGGGGCTCGATGGGGAATACTGCCTTTTTAGACCCCCCCGATGGTAAAGGTAGGATGGAGAGGGGGGACAAAAACAAATGAGGGCCGTGGATCGTAAAGGGTGGAGAATCCCGATACTTTCACTATGGAATCCTTTAACCATAAACAACAAAACAAATTTTTTTCCATATGTGCCTTATTACAATTCATTTAATCACATTTAAATGATGTGATTAATTTAATCTAAACACATTTAATTATTCTCTAATGCTGCATTTCGACTTGCAAGCATATTTTTTTATTTTCTCAAGGTTTTGACTTTTTTTTTAAAAATAATTTAGGACATGGAATATTATTTACAACATCCGAAATATAATAATCATCATCTATAGTCAAGAAATCCTATAAAAAATATAGGACCCTAATAGTGGCTTCAACTAGGGATGGCACTTCTTGGTGAAGTGTCAAGAACATCGTAGTAGTCTAATACATTGGGTTGTTCCCAAGTCGGTAACCTATTATGTCATAAAATCTCTGTGACTAAAAAACTCTCAAATTGAAATCAAAACCATTCTGCACATTGAAATCTAAAATATACACTAAACTGAAAGCTATACTGCAATTTGAAACTGAAACTGGAAAGAATGCTTTGAAAAAAAAATGCTCAAGGGACTGAGCTTATTTGCACTCTTCTACCTACTATAATCTGATAAAATGATTGCCATATCAAGTGATAACAAACATCTAGTGCAACCATTCAAGCAAATGGATACTTAACTGAAGTTTGCATTCCACTTCTTTGGGCGGAAAAATAAATTCAGAAAATGGCAACTCACCTTTTCCATTGGATCTAATAGCTACATTGATGAATCTGGAAAATTATCCCTTCACCAATGACTGCAATAAACTGACCAAAGTATCATGTAAAACATGCAACATAAGATCTTCAGGATGATTTAAAATGGAAAACAAACCTCATTCCAAATTGTTGTTTTGCTTATGTGTTGAAACTGATTCTCTTCAAACAGAATAGGAGAAAAATGTTTTTCCTTGTTATTATCCACTGTAGTCAAGTGTTTTGAAGGCTCTTGAATCTTCTCAAATATGACAACAATATCATATGCAACAGGTAAATCCTTATCATTTGTTTGGTCACACAAAATCTTACAAGGTAGTTGCAAATGCTCATTAATTTCAAGCGAAGGAATATGACTTGCATCAATATTTTTCCTTACTTCATTAACATCCAGGGAAGAAACTAATGATTGAGACCTTTTATTATTTTCTTCCAGGGTTGTAACTTGAGACAAGATATAACATGAAAGAAAATTGGAGACAAGGACTTCATCATGTAAATTTGATTGTTCTTTAATCACTGAAGAAAACAATGCTTGTTGAAATTGTTCTTATGGATCAAGAGAATTAAGCTCTGCTGGTTCTTCTTTCAGATCACAAGACTGCTGCAAATCAACAAATGAATGTTCAACAATATGCTCAATTACCTTTACTTTCTAATTAGTAAAAGTATTTTTTTCTTTAATTTGATCTTAAAAAATTGAGACAAACACAATGTTAATGTGTTCATCCATGGTATCTGAAATATCCTGCAGATTTTCACTGCTATCCTCTTCTTGACCAGGTTCAGGCTGCTGAATTTCTTCCTTAACCTCTGGTTGATTAGTTTGTTGTGGTGCTACAAGAATTATTTCCTATGGGGAAGTTTCATGAACATATAGACAACACACATCCTTTGTTTCTTCCTAAGGGAAAGACAATTCAAACAAGACTTCTACTTTTTGTCATAATGTTGAAAAGGATTTCCATCTAAAGCCTCTAGTATTTCATCGTTTGTGAATTCATCATCATCATAGTAATCTTCTAGATATTGAATAAAACTTTCAAAGTAATCACAAAATTTTTGAATCAACAACAAAATATGGATAACCCTCTTTGTATTTCTCACAAAAAACAATATGAAAATGCTTAATGAACATATACTAGTAGCAGGCAGATTTTCATACCAAGATATAGCCTTTTCCTCCAAAGTTGCCATAAATTTTTTCATAAGGCAATATTCATGAAATTTGACATTAAGATTACGAATGTGCACATGAAACCTCAATAAATGTACAACAACATCATCTCCTTTTTGATCTTTAAACAACGAAGGATAAGTTAACCAACCAATGCTGGGCATGGGATTTGGAAAGCCTGGAATTCTTGATCTATCCATAGGAGCATATCTGCGTTGTATTCTTGAACTCATTTAAAAAATAATCAACAATGGAGCCACTATAAGTGCTTTACAATTATGGATTCTTTGATAAGGGATTCGCATGTAAAATTTGAGCTCCAGATTCTTGAAACATGGAGTCGCTAGGTGAATGATACAACCTTCTTGTGCCTGATCACTGTCCACCATCAGTAATTAGATCTGGAACTTGATATGATTTTCTTAGGAACCTAAAATGTTTAGAGTCCCTAGTATGGTCGCTACTATGTTGTCGTTCTGTATTTTTGAGGTTGAGGGAGTAAACACATAGGACAACATCAAAACCACTTTGGAAGCTAGGATCTAGCTCTGCCAACTTCAAAGAGGGATCTCTTTGTAAAATTTAGCTTTGTTTTATGTGAATTTTAGGCTAGTTATGACTGTATTGATTGTTTTTATTTGATTTTTTTGGTTGATTTAACTGCTATAATTCCATTGGACTATGGAGTCTGAAGATTTAACTGGATTTAGCATCAAATTTTAGAGGAGTTTCACAGGGCAAGTTAGGTTGCACTATTTGGATCTTTTAGAATATTAAATGGATTGTGAAATAGCTGAAGTGTAAGGTTCAATAGAAATTAAGGAGCAATTAAGAATTCCTTAATTTGACTTCAGCATAAAACATGAAAACTACTAACATCCAGAATAGGGTGCTCTAAATAACAAATTCTATTCATCACAATTTCTGTTAATTAATTGAGATTTTCAGAATAATAGAGAGAGGAAAACAATGTTTAAACAAATAAACTAAATAAACACATCACCATTTGGTACACCACTTGAATCCTGTGAAAAGGTTCATGTATTATTGATGCTCCAACCACTTTGAAAAATTACAATATGCAGAGGAAATTACATTCAAAAATCAACATCTATTACTTCAAATGATGAAGTATTTTTATAAAAATCCTAAAATAAAATATCTTGAAAACATATCAAGATTTGTTACAAATATCTCCAACTGTATTACACAAATAGAATTGAAATATAGGACATTCAAAACTAATGAATCTACTTGGAACTATCTTTATGGATTTTTGGTGACAAAGAAGAGAAATTCGAATTTGATTGTAACTCTTATTTGATGAGCTGGCATCCAATCCAGTAACTGTCTTTGAGCTCCAGATTCTTGAAACATGGAGTCGCTAGGTGAATGATACAACCTTCTTGTGTCTAATCACTGTCCACCATCAGTAATCAAATATGGAACTTGATATGCTTTTCTTAGGAACATGAAATGTTTAGAGTCCCTAGTATGGTCACTATTATGTTGTCGTTTTGTATTTTTGAGGTTGAGGGAGTAAACACATAGGACAACATCAAAACCACTTTGGAAGCTAGGATCTAGCCTTGCTATCTTCAAAGAGGGATCTCTTTGTAAAATTTAGCTTTGTTTTATGTGAAGTTTAGGCTAGATATGACTGTATTGATTGTTTTGATTTGATTGTTTGGTTGATTTAATTGATATAATTCCATTGGACTATGGAGTCTGAAGATTTAACTAGATTTAGCATCAAATTTTAGGGGAGTTTCATAGTGCAAGCTAGGTTGAACTATTTGGATCTTTTAGAATATTAAATGGATTATGAAATAGCAGAAGTGTAAGGTTCAATAGAAATTAAGGAGCAATTAAGAATTCCTTAATTTGACTTCAGCATAAAATATGAAAATTACTAATAGCTAGAATAGGGTGCTCTAAATAACAAATTCTATACATCGCAGTTTCTGTTAATTAATTGAGATTTTCAGAATAATAGAGAGAGGAAAACAATGTTTAAACAAATCAACTAAAGAAACACATCACCATTTGGTACACCACATGAATCCTGTGAAAAGGTTCCTGTATTATTGATGCTCCAACCACTTTGAAAAATTACAATATGCAGAAGAAATTACATTCAAAAATCAACATCTATTATTTCAAATGATGAAGTATTTATAAAAATCCTAAACTAAAATATCTTGAAAACATATCAAGATTTGTTACAAATCTCCAATTGTATTACACAAATAGAATTGAAATATAGGACATTTAAAACTAATGAATCTACTTGGAACTATCTTTATGGAATTTTGGTGACAAAGAAGAGAAATTCGAATTTGATTGTAACTCTTATTTGATGAGGTGGCATCCAATTCACTAACTGTCTTTGAGCTTTTTCCTCCCAAAATTCTAAAAAATAGGGTCCCGTAATACCTTTGTATATCCCAAACCATAATAGAAATTAGAAAACTTATAGACGTTTTGTAAATGATGATGTTGGCAAAAAAAACCTCTTTATGTTTTTGAAAATTCATTTCCATTGCTAGAAAACTGCATTTGAAAAAACTAACTGAAAACAAGAAAATTTGGGAGAATATACCTACAAAGATTCATTTGAATCTCCCAAACCATAATAACTGTTAGAAAATTGAGAGAGGTTTTTGTACATGAGGATGTTAATAGAAAAATCAATTTCAGTGTTCGAGAATTCGTTCTGAGCTATTTGTAAACCATGTTTTAAATGACTGTGTTGTATATGAAAAAACATATTTTTAACTGACCATGAAATGAACATATGATGTGGAGGTGTGAGGTGACATGGAGGTGGGGGATGATGTGGAGACATGATGTGGAGGTGAGTGGGGACAACAGTCCAAGTGGTAGGCAATGTGTGGTGTGGGAGTGACAGCGAGGTCAAATGTTAATTTCATAATGAACATGGCTAAGTGTCGGGATAAGAGTGGAGGGGAGCGCGCGGGAAGAGCTAGCGGGAAAGGGGGAGAAGGTTGGTGGATTTCAGAGGGGGTATAAGGCGGTAAGTGGTATCGACTTGGGGGGGGGGTGTGCGAAATGAGGGGAAGACACCATGTAAGGATGGGGCTCGGTGGGGAATTCTGCCTTTTTGGACCCCCCCCGGTAAAGGTAGGATGGAGAGGGGGGGCTGAAAAAATGAGGGTCGTGGATTGTAAAGGGTGGAGAATCCCGCTACTTTGACCGCAACCTCCCTTAACCATAAACGGCAAATTTTTTTTTGTCCATATGCACCTTATTACAATTTATTTAATCACATTTAAATGATGTGATTAATTTAATCTAAACACACTTAATTATTCTCTAATGCTGCATTTCGACTTGAAAGCATAGTTTTTGATTTTCTCAAGGTTTTGACCTTTTTTGAAAATAATTTACGACATGGAACATTATTTACAACATTCGAAATATAATAATCATTAGCTATAGTCAAGAAATCCTATAAAAATTATGGGACCCTAACAGATAACACCCTGCAGTGGGCATAAACTAGGAACTTCTCTTGAGGAGTCTGGTTCCAATAAAACTTTGAGAACACATACCATGTATGTATACCATCCAATAGATATGAAAACATGTAAAATTCTGGAGTTTTATTTGCTTGCAAATATTCTTTGACCTGCCCCCCCTGTTGCTGCAACTCAAATGATAATATATCCACCCAACTAAAATCTATGGTTCACCACCAGATTGAGCATATATACACAATTCTCTTGGAACATCTCAGTGTTCTTGTGCCCAAACATATGACAATACAAAGCTATCAAATATTGATATATGTCTCTTAAGATATTTTTTGTATAAACTGATGTTGGGCGATGGCAAAACTTGGAGGGTTCACGACACCATTGCTTGATAACATTAGTCATGGCGAGGTTAGCCCATCTTATGTAAAAGGCATCATTTGCATATTCATTGGGCTTGAGCATCTTATAATATGTTTGAATATCCTCACCATAATAGGTGGTGAAATGTTTGCCACTTTCACTACGCAGCACAAGGTTTGAGTCATCCATATGTGTAATTATCCATTCAATAATAACTTCAGCATATGACATGACTTGGTATCTGCAAGTGATCCTGTGTATCATAGATTTATTAATGTTTATATATGCATGCACATCTTCTAAGTCCTGAGGAAATGTCTTCTGAATGAATGTGTTGTAGATCTTTCTCTAGGTAACCTTTGTCGTCTTGTCAATAAAACACTGAGTGTTAGGATATATAGGAATATTGGACTTTGCAACTTCAATAATCTCATCTTTGCTTGCTCCTAAGATTTCTTTAGAGGCTACTTTGTGCGTTGACATGTCTCCAAAAGATGACGACATAGTGGTAACACTTGTAGCATGGACACATGTTTGTGGAATCACATTTATAGCGACATGATCAACTTTAAAACAACTAACAATGCAACGATATTTGTAAATCACAATCAAAGAGTCACCATGACTGATAAAGCATAAAAAATTATGAATGATATTGAATAATAACTTGCATGTAAGTAAAAATACACATGAAAACTAGGAGGTCGCACTCTAGAAGCACAAAGAGACATGCATGGTCATTCAGGGCTTTGTAGTGCGTTAGTACACTCAAGAAAGAGGCAAAAATCAATGAGGGCACGCTATCACACCCTGAAGTGTAGAATGAATGAGAAAATATGGCTTTAGGTCTTCCCTATGTTCCCATGCACCCTAGGAGACAAGAAGGAAATACTGTCGCACTCCAAACCAGTAAAGGATGAGGAAAAGGAAGCTTCCAGTCTTCAAAGTGTGCCTATGTGCTCAAAATAAAGGAGAGCACATTGTCGCATGTTGAAGGGCTGAATGATGAGGCTTCGTGCCTTCATGATGCACCAATGTTCCTTTAGGAAAATAGGGCACACTGTAGGACTTCGAAGGGTCGAAGGCAAAAGCTTTGTGCCTTCGTGATGTGTCCATGTGCCTAAGAGGAAAATTGGGATGAACAGGGCACAATTTTCGAAACTGAAGGAGCTTCGAGCTCAGGGAGTGAGCTTTGCCTGAAAAGAGCCTAGAAACAAGTACATAGAGCATAATTCAATGGTAATATAAGGAGAGGAAGGATCTACAAGGCTATATAAATTGTTGTCGCATGCATGGTGGAAAATGAAGAGTTTCAAGAATGTGAAAGGCTTCTTGCATGCGATAGTAAATGAACATCGCAAGACGAAGATCCAACTAAAATGCCAACAAACACACTGCAAAACAAAAATTGGAAATAAACAAAGCAAGTTTTGACAATGAAATGATAAAAAGTAGTAAATATTTGAGAATGCAAACTTACTTTTGCATTGGTTGATGAAGGGTTTGATGATTCTCTAGCTATGCGCTCAGATGAAACGATGATGAAGGAATGATTAGATGAGTTTATCTAAAGAGATCAACATGAAAAAATAACTCATGCATGAGTGCCACTTATCGTCAAATTAAAGGATCAATTAAGAAGAAGTTAAGGCGATTCCTATTTTCTAGGAGTGCACCCTTATGCAAGAAGTTGGATCATTCATGCAACTAGATAGGTCACAAATCTTCATAACGAAGGAGTGCACCCAGGTAGGGCGCACTTGTTGATCTTGAAGGAGTATGCCCTAGTAAGGCACCCTTTCAAAGCACAAAGATAGTGCACTGACCTCAAGTGCAAGCATTTGTCAACTCAAAGTGTGGTTTTGATTTTGTGAGAGATTTTCTTGCTTTTGATTGCTTTTTTCGCTTTTGTGTGCTTTTTGAGTGTATGCATGGCTAGAAGGAAAATTTCCATGTCAAGAAGGACCGTGAGTTCACCTAACCATAGACTTTATTAA
Source organism: Pinus taeda (assembly GCA_000404065.3). Lineage (NCBI taxonomy): Eukaryota > Viridiplantae > Streptophyta > Pinopsida > Pinales > Pinaceae > Pinus > Pinus taeda. Next base: position 173,733 of record APFE031301608.1, read on the forward strand.
CTCAAATGATTCTAATGGTTAAGTGACGACGCTTGAGACACATTGACTTAGGGGGATGTAACACTACGAGAAATCACACAATAACAAATCAAACCAGATGATGACACATGGGGGCTTGAAACGACAGTTAGCGTAGGTTCCAAAATCGACATATGAAAAATTTTTAGAGGGTCATTGTTGCAACGACAACAAGATTATAATATAAAACTCTCATCTCTCTACACTCTCTAATTGACCCTTGGATGAATTTTTATCACTTCTTATTTATTCTAATTCACTAAGATTGGCATGAATTTTTATCACTTCTTATTCATTCTAATTCACTAAAATTGGCTAATTTGACTACTTACCCAACTCTAATTTGTCTATTGTGTTATTTATTCACATGTTTAACTCCTTGGCTTTCTCTCTAGCTTTATATTTTCCATTTGACTCTAGTTTCCTATGGGTATCTTCATTTCCCATATATCATGACCTTTCACCTTCCTTCAACATATTACCTCAACCTTTCTCATGACATTCTCTTCCTATTTCAATGATCTATTTTCTCATCCCAATGTTATTCTATGCACGCCATCCATGATTACCACATGCTTTATTCCTCTACATCGAAGTTTGTGTGTTGCATAATTTTGTATTCATGCATACTCATTTTGATAAGTTTGCATTAATAATTTTGTGCTTTCATTCATCACTTTATTCACCATATTTTATCATGTGTTATCTACACTTGTAACCACCTCACCCCACATTTACCCTCTTTTACGAGCTCTCTAGGTAAACACGAGCTAAGATTTACTATAACATAACCTGACATCCAAGTTCTAGTTATCGAATTGGGGTCTACTAATTGGAAACTTATTGATATTATCAGGGACACTAGATCACCCAGATGTCAGACAACATCCACTGGTGATCTAACCATGAGCTAGAACTTTCTTTTTACTTGAATTTACAACCTAGTCGAACACATTCCAAGCTATGCATGTGGTTAGAAGGCTCTAGCCGCATGCACATGCCTTCTCCCATGTGGTTGCAACTGAAATTTACTAGTTCAAAGGGTGTGACTAGAAACCCTGATTTAATTTTTTAGGGCTAGTTCTAGGCCAATTGTCTAGAACTTCCAAGAATTCTCCAAAATCACCTTAATCACCTAAAGGAGTCATTACTCGCTATTCTTGACTCAATTACTGCTCAAAATGATCAAATAAATGAAAATAATTTAGACAAACACTTTGTGGTCAAGGTACCTGTAGGCCATAAATGCATAGTTTCATTAGAGAATCATTAAGAAGGCTTACTTCCCTATTTAATAGCTATACAACACACTATAGAATATGCATTCATATAAGATAACCATAAACCCATCAAACCATGGAATGAATCCATAACAAGAGCACATTACATAATGATAGTATACCTTGCATGTAGCCAACAATTAACCATAATGAAACCATGAAAAACCAATGATAAAATCAACACAATAACCAATACTTGTGCTCATTAGTCTCAATAAGATTCAACACATAAATACATATGCAAATGCCCACCAAGTCAGGGACTTCCACATACAACTTGGCCATAGATTAAGCTGTACTAAATCTTTCTTTCAGCTAATCATCCCTATGCCATATACCAAGCATGAATGTGGGATCTCATGGGATAAACCAAACATAATCTAAACAGGGAGTTTAGAGGTTAAACCTCCTCCACCCTCAAGCCACCATGACCTCACCTAAATTGGTCCAGAGATCACAAAACCAAAACAATCTTGGATGCCTCAGAATTCCTTCACCATACCCAAAGGAATTTTCTTGCCTCCACCCACTTGTTAAGGGATTCCCAGAGAAAACCATCTCCACCCCATGTTATAGGTAATTTTGTCACATTCACTCAAAAATACTGAAAATCATATCAATCAACATCCTTGACACTTTTTCATTATCCCTTTGCAACGCCTTAAGCGTTATTTCTCCAAAAAGTATGATTTGTTGGGTCAGTCAACTCAAAACATATGTTTTTGGCCCCAATGCACCTTGCACTTCAGTCCACCTACAATGGTTGCATGTTACATACTTGAGCACATGAACTAATCAATGCAGGTTTCTCTACTTTGCAGGTGCGGTGGTTCTAGAATTTCGGGAAAAATAAAAAATATTTACGAAACGTCTCCTTACAGAAGCTTCTAAGGTGGTTTTAACCATTTACGATTAATAGGCATCTCGAATTCCTACTTGTTGTTGCCTCTAAAATCATAGCACCAACATTAGGGGATAGCCACCCGGTCCGGACCTTAGTGCAGCTCCTTCTCTGTTTGGTATGGTGGTTCCGACTAGATATTATGGGACAAGTTTCCCAATAAAGTATGATTTGATGAATGGGTGTTTTAAATGTATAAAAATATGATAGGTGGTTTAATCTATAAGCTCTATAATATAAAGATATATCTATATAACCCGGGTGATCTCATAATAATGCAATTTTTGATGTTTCCTAGCAAACAAATGATAATATAGATTATTCAATTATCTACAGAAAGATGTACTTAAATTATGATTACTTTGAATAAGAAATTAAACAAAGCAATGTAAAAACATATCGCAAAACATACTAATATTTATCATTGACATATGTATACAATATAACAATTCTAGATCATTCAAAAGTGAAATAATACAGAGTTGTTTGAAACATGAGAATATATCAACAATAACGAATCAATGGAATGCTAATTACATAAAACAAGACAAAAAGAACAACAAGTACCATATGCATTTGGGTCTCGTTATGCAAGTAACAATCTGGTTCAATCTTCTTTTTCTGAAAACTCCAAGAAGATACAACAATGCAAATATTTATGAAGCTCTTTCACAACAAGTCTAAACCTCGATCCATGACTTTTAAAAAATAAATTAAGAAGTGCAGAAGTGCAAACTTCTCAAGTTTAGTTTTATATAAATTGAGGACCCTTTCTAAAATAACATGAAAGGGTCTTTATAGTAAAATTAAAAACAAACTGTCCATAAAAATTCCCGAGAGTTCTTGGAACTACCTTCATTAAAATATGGGACTTGAATTTCAAAAATAGAATCACGATAACCTTTCAAGAGATTCATCGCATCTATTTTTTCTCTTGTATCTTCAACTAAAAAATCGAGAGCATGGTTTGGATTTCTGGAGGATGATTCAGCTTGGTGTGTAACTGTCCTACGTATGTGGCATCTGAGAGCTCAGGAATCATGTGATCAATGACATCAACAAGGCACTTGATAGTCATCTGTTGGCTATGTGGCTTGACCAAAAAGGACCAATGTGCATCCCATTTAAGACTTTGTACTCTGTTGAGATGCTCCTCCTTGGTGTCCAAATCTTGCTTCCATTGCTTCTCTAAAACTTTCGCCTTTAGAAGATTTCCTGGGGAACAATCAGAAATTAAATTGGCACCATATAAGTTATCATTCACCAGCTCAATAACATTATTCACTACAGCCCTGGCCCTAGAGGTAGCTCTTTATGCTTTTATCAACTGCGTTTCCCATTCTGAAAAACAATCTCTTTATGAGACTCTTCAATATTAGGTAATTTAGTAGCTCTTCCATCTTTTGTGCTTCGCTAGGAGAGATAATTTGTGACTTTATCATCTGCATCTCCAAATTCTAACCTAGTATTAACTACTTGGTCAACCAATGATGTCGTTGTGATGAATAATGGATCAATAAGAGATATTTTATGGTAGAGTAGATTCAACTTTTGAGATAAAGCCTTATTTGCCTCTAAGGCTTCTTTCTTAAACTCTTAAACCTTGGGATAATCTTTGAATTGTTCTATAGAGAGTTGTAACTGTGTGATTTGCTCTTCTTTAGATTTAATCTCTTGATGATGTGTCAATTTAAGCTGCTCGAGCTCTTGAGAGAGCTGTTGTTGTCTTTGAACGGCTTGCTGGTCAATTTTCTGTTTTTCCAGGTTTAATTGTTCTTCAAGCTTCTCACTCTTCTATTTCTTTACTGTTAACTGTTCCTCAAGGCGATTAATATTTTGATGCTCTATTGCCGACTGTTATTCAAGTTGATTAATCTTTTGATCCTTTTCTTTGATCAATTGATTAACTTCAGTTGCTTTATCAATTGTAGCAGCTATGTATGCCCCTGCAAATTGAGATAACTTGGTCAAATCCTCAGAAGGATTGACCTCTGAATCTTTCCATATGACATTCATAAATTTAGATTGAGGAGCTGTGGATGATGTTTGGTTTATTTTCCTCTTTTTCCTTTGCCTCTTGATTAAAACCCTATGTTTTGGGCTGTAAAACACATCCAAGGGTGGAATTTCCTCAATGTTCAATGTAATCTCTCCTGAAGGATTTTCAGGGATTATTTCCATCTCTTTTTGAACTGTGCCTTTGCTAGGTGTCTCTTCAATCACAATATTAGGAATAATGGGCCATTGTGTTCCGTGAGACGTTGATGTGATAATTTTTTGAGGATCATTTTGACTTTTGATCTATTGATCAAATTGCTCCCATTCTTTAATTAATATGGGATCAATGTGAACTTCAGTTCTTAGTGGTTCACTGGCCTTATCACTTGTTTCATCTTCTCCAGAAATCTTTTCTATAGCCTGCTCTTCGCTGTGCTCTTCTTGCTGAATGATTGGTGTAGTATTTAATAAATCCAGAGGTACTGTCAGTAACCTCTGTGTCTTGTATTCAATGAATTTGTCCATTTTCTCAGCACCCAATTTGAATTTTTCCAGATGACTTACTATTGAGAATAACTCTGCTGAAGCAAATAAGTCATCAAGCTCATCTTCCTCATGCATGAATTTACTAACTTTCATTTGAGTGGTGAAATTCAAAGCAACCTTATTTGGGTCATATTGTCTTTTAGAGATAGCATCTAGACTCAGATCCTTTGTGTTGTTTGGTTCTTTCTCGGCATGTTTAAAATCATGCAATGAGCAGGTTCCGCAGTGAAGAGGAAAGGCAGGCCACAACCGTTTCTTGGAGTCTTTAAGATTTCTAGTCATCCCTTTTTCCACTATCAGGTAGGCTACTTCCCTGGCTAATACCTTATCTAGAATGTAAAGTGGAAGGACATGAAGATCTATAATGCTGCCAAAAACCCTAACATAGGTGAACCTCTCTTCCCTGAACCATATTCCGATTGAGGTTAAATCAATGCTAGCCTTGTCAGACAACCGAGGAGTAGGTTTTTTAAAGATAACTTGATGGACGGGTAGGATGAAACCATGGAAAATCGTGTATAAATGATTCTTGTATTCAGACTTCCATAAGTATTTATGGTAAATATGAATGGGGGTCGGATCCTGAACAATCCATTTCCAACCAAAGATTGGAAAGTCAGAATTGAAACAAATTGTGTCAACTATGTAAGCACTCATATAGAATGGGGGCACAACTCGGGTAGTGACAAATCTGTTCTTTCTATAATCCAGTATTTGGCTAGCCATTTTATTCGATAGGATAGTTTCCTAATCCATCACAAAGGAGTTTATCACTTCTTCTATCAATGGAACCATTTCAATAGAAAATCTAGCAAAATCGGGGCTTCCAAAGAGTCTACACATCATAACAACAACATAACAATATGGAGATGCTAAGGAGTCCACATAATACATACTAGATGATTCATGTCTGTGCTTGTTAGGAAAGTGTCTCCATTACTTGATAGGGTCTGATTCAATCCGATTCTCCTTGGCGAAAGCTTCTAGGAATGATTTGTTGTAGTGTCTTTGGGGATCTGGCAAGTGATACATTCTCTTGACGTCTTCAAGATTGAAGGATCCAAATATCCTTCCATTAGCTGTGAAGAAAGCTATTTCCGTTATGTTAATGCTCTCGATTACCCATCTTACCACATCATTATATGGTAAAACATTTGCACAGGCCGCTATTCAATGGAGGAAAGAGTTGGCCAAATCATTGAGCACATTTTCTGATTGATCAGTTCCATAAAGTGTTGCTTCTTCTTCTATCTCCTTCGAATTTTCATTTTCAAGCAAAGCATATATGCCTTCCCATGAGATCTTACCAAAGCTTTGACAGGTAGTATCTGAGATTAACACCAATTTTCCTTGTCCTTCTTCCATTGTAAGGGGAGCCTTTATCTTTCGAGCTTTCTTAGACATCTTGACTGACTACGTGATTCTGGATTTACACTGCAAAATGAGAAAGAGGAGCGTGATAGGTGAAAAACTTTGAGTGTAGCCAATACAACTAATTACAGACTAAAAGCAGTTATGCGCATTAGATGCAAAAGATCTCATATTGTACATAGTCACAAAGGATAAAATCCTTAAAGGATTGTAACCATAACTACCTCTTAATTATTTACCATATCCTCATGACGTGAAACTTTAATGCCGAATTAATATATATCGCATCACAAGTTTTCCAACGGTCCTTTTAGAACAGGTGTCATAACTCTACGATTTTGCGATTAGCGATTGTATTATTTTAATACTTATAGAGCCATCACATATCGCAAACTGGGAGTTACAAGTGCTATGTTCGAAAGAATTCTTTATATTGTTGTGATTGCCATGAGTGATGAGCTAGCACGTAGAGTTGGAGGGTTCCTTTTCAAACTTGGCAAATCATGTTTTCCTTTATAATTGATTTAGCACTATATCGCGAGTCTTCATTGTATATATTACTTGATTCTATTGGGAGCGTGATATGTAATATGCGATTGCGATAGTTATATCGCATCGCAAAGTTTCAATAGAGTGGTTTCAATGTTTTCCTATGGATTGGCGATATGCGATATGCGATAGCTTTATCACATCACAAGTTTATAAATGGATCATTTCGATTTAAAACTTTGCGATGAGGAATTTGTGATGACTTTAATCGCATCACAACTTTTCAAATGGATGTTCATTGGTCTTAAGCAATTGTGATTTGCAATGAGAGGTTCCAAACACTCATAAAGCAACTTTTATATGAAAAGTATAGAAAATCTATTTTTACTCAAAAAGTTTTATTGCTTTTTATATCCTAAAGGGGACCTATTTCTTATTTAGTATCTTTAGACTAAGATTAAAAATTTGAAATGGGGGGGTTGTTGTATAGCACAACACTACTATAGAGGTATTATATCTTATTCTTAGAGCTTATCCTCCTTCATATGTGAATCTCAAGCCTATATTAGTAAATCCTAAGCCACCACTTTTACCCTATAAATTCACTGCCTCCCATAGAGTCTGGGTTGGATTTTGGAGATTACTAGTGCCCTCATGATGCTACTTTTAGCTTAATAAATCACCATCCATTGATGCATTAGGGTTGAGGCTGAGGGTTTACTTTGTGACAAGGAAGGACAAGATAATTGGGGAGACATCTACAAAGTCAAGCATCTATAAATGGTTGTAACTCTCTCATTCATTTATTAATACAGAAGCACTTTGTTTTCCTATGCTTGTGTCATGCTGATGCTTATGTATTTCAATACCATTTGACTCATTGATTATAGACATTATTTTATGCTATGTGGATATTTTAGTTCTCTTGCTTGTTTTAGTCATTTTGCAGGTTCCATTTATAACACTTGGAGCTAGAGTTGGAGCTTACAAGCAAAGACTAGAGAAGGGATTACTACAAATTCTAGGTAGGTATTTCTTGCATATTATAATTTATCTAAGGAAAACATAGATCTTTTTTCCCTTGTTGTTTATAGATCAAGCCACTAGATCTAAGGAGTTTCCTTTTATTCGCAGAAGAGAATTTTCCACATAACACCCTAGACCATTGGGATTTTCTTGACACCAACTCACCTGTATCCAAAATCTTCCATCAATCCAAGTCTCAACCACGAATGAATCCCATCACACCATGTATATCCAAGAAATGGAAAGGCAAGGTTGAAACCACTGTCAATCCAGGAAAATCCCATGCCATTAACAACAAAGAAATCATGTAAACCGAATGCATGGACCGTGCATTGAAATCCCAACAAGGAAATCACACATGCTACCTATTACCTACAAAATCTTCCTGCTGTAGCTTCTCTTCCAATCTTCTCCTTGTGCTCCCTTTCTTTTCTTTGCTTTCTTGCTTGCTTGTGTCGAAGTACTTGTTCTCTCTTCTCTTAGAGATCTATTTTTAAAAGTAATCAAAAGTTGTCATTTATTTCTTAGATGCCTTTTTATCCTTGATGTATGGTTTCTCTTCCTTTCCTTTTCATTTTTATTTCATTTTCCTTTGTTTTCTCTCTAAATTCCCTTGCATGCATATTTGTGTTTTCTCATCTCCCTTTTCTCCCATTTTCCTTTATTTCTTATATTGAATTTATATTTTTGCCTCTTTGCCTTTGCTAATGCTTTTGCCAATTTCCATAGTCATTAATTAACCACATGTTATTCCCACTATAATGTTTATCCCCTCATTAAGCTTGGAATACGTGTCCCATGACCTTGGTCTTATTCTTAACTTTATAATTTTCTTCACAGTACATGGAAAATCAACTTGGGGTTGTTATAAACCCCTCCCCCTTGGGGGAACATCATCCTCAGTGTTCAATGACACTTATGACCAACAAAATATTGAACCTGACAAACATACTGCTTGTGGAGCTTTATAACACAACTCGATGTAGTATTTACAATACCAACATATTGAAAACATAACCACCATACTGCTTATTGGGGCTTTATAACAAAACTCATTGCAGTAATTACATACACATATACATATACATATATAAACCAAAGCTCATTTGCTTTAACCAACAAATAATGAAGGTTATAATGCACATATCTAATCAACCATCTCCCATGTAGATTCATCGGGCCCAAAGTGCTTCCACTGCATTTTAACTTGCTCTATTGCTTGGCTCCATAACATAAGTTTCTTCTGCTACAATATGAATTGTGGCTTTGGATGGAACTCTCCCTCTGCTTCCACCTACAACACATACCAATGAATCACAAGATCAACATCCTACACATATCTTTTAAGCAATGAAACATGGAAAACATCATGGACTTTCATTGTTGGCGGAAATGCAAGTCTATATGCCACTAGTCGAATCCTCTCAAGGACCTCAAAAGGCCCATAATACTGGGGTGCCAACTTGGCACATGAACCAATCCTAAAGGAAATCCTCTTGGTCTTGATGCACATGTATACATGCTCCCCAACCTGAAACTCCTTAGTTTCTTTATGCTGATATACATAAATAATTTGCTTGTCCTATGTTTCCTTTAAATTCCTTTTAATAACCTACATCTCCTACTCCATCTCTGCCATCATATTGAGTCCAATCAACACCATATTCATTGGATCGCTCCAACTGATAGGAATATTATAACCCCACCCCGTAGAGAACCTCAAATTGACTCATCTTGAAGGATTCTTGATACCCATTGTTATAAGCAAACTCTACTAGTGGAATATACTCATCCCACTTCCTCTATTGATGCATGACATATATCCTCAACATATCCTCAAGAATCCTATTAACCCTCTCTATCTTCCCGTTTGTCTGCGGATGATAAGCTATACTGAGAGCTAACTTTATCCCCAAGCTTGCAAACAATTCCTTCCAAAACTTGGAAGTGAACTTGACATCTTTATCTGATATAATATTCTTAGGAACTCCATGCAACCTCATATCCCCTTGATGAATATCTAAGCCATTTCACTAGTTGAATTATTAGACTTCACTGTAATGAAGTGAGCTACCTTTCTCAACTTGTCAACCACAACCATGATGGAATCATGTTGCCTCGATGTCCTAGGAAAACCTGTAATGAAGTCCATAGAATTGACCTCCCATTTCCATTCTAAAATAGGAATAGTATGCAATTGACCAACTTGATGGTTTCATTCAACTTTCACTTATTTACAGTTTAAACATCTTGTAACAAATTTAGCCACCTCTTTCTTCAAGTTTGGCTAATAGTAGAAATTCTTAACATCTGTCAAAGTATTCTAGTATCCTAGGTGGTCTGAATATGGCTTGATATGAAACTCTCTCAAAATGATCTTCTTCAACTCACTGTTATCCGACACATAGATCCTGCTCCTGAACCTAACCAAGCCATCTGCTGTGAGGTAATACTCATCATCCTGATCACCCTCACCATGCTACTAGAATCTCTGCTTTAACTATTGATGCTTCTCACCATGTTGCCATGCCTGTAAGATATGCTCTTGTAGATCTATCCCATAAGAGCTCACAACTGAAATATGATTCATCTACACTCTCCTACTGAGAGCATATGTAACCCAGTTCTCCTTTCCCTTGATATACCTGATCTCAAAATCAATCTCGCTGAGAGTATCCAACCATCTAGCTTGCCTTGCATTTAGATTGTGCTGGTCAAACAAGTACCTCAGTCCATTGTGATCACTCATATGAACAAAGTTCCTGCCAATGAGATAATGTCTCCACATCCTCAATCCATAAATAATAGATGCCAACTCAAGATCATGAGTCACATAGTTTTTCTCATGTTCATTTAACTTCCTTGATTCATAGAAAACCACTTGCCCTTCTTGCATTAGGACTCCAACAAGTCCTTCCTACCAAGCATATGTACAAACCACACACTCCTTATTAGGATCTACAATCTTCCCTTGTTGTTGATATTGAGGGTAGAGGTAGTATAGTATTTGGACACCCTTGTTGCTGATGTTGAGGGTACAAGTGATATAGTATCTAGACACCCTTATTGTTGATATTGAGGGTAGAGGCAATATAGTCTCTAGATTCCCTTGTTGCTTTGGGCAACTAATATTGCATATGGAAGAGAAGAGAAGGCACTAGGTGCTTGCCAATTTTGGAAACCGATCTAGTGTGTGTACGTGGTTGAAGATAAGAGAAGGCACTAGGTGCTTTTCGAGTTTGGCAATTGATCCAATGTGTGTAAAGAAAGAATAAAGAACAAAGGTAGAATAAAAGAACAATTTGAAAGATAAGTATCAACATTTTGTTCAGTTTTAATTTCAAAATTATGAACATAATCTAGAATTTTTATTTATGATGGTTGAGTTTTGAGCTAACTAGATGTGATATTTTTATATATGATGATTTGATCAAGGAGCTAACTTGACTTGTTGAGAAAAGAATCAAATAGAATTGCAAGTGTCACCTTACTGATGAGATACCAATGAGGTATGATTTGAATTTATTATAATTTCTTTTGAGTCTAATGGAAATTATGTGCTTGGTACAGAACACATTGAGAACTCGCAGTTTGGGTGGTTGGAACTGATTGCAAGAGAGTTAGCAATAGTAGTAAAATGAATTAGAGCATGCAAAAATATTCTAGTAAAGCATTCATGAGCAGAGCCATTGTGGGATACAAGTACCCAACAATGTCCATTGATTTCCATAAACATGCTATGACTGATATGATTTTTTTGAGGTAGAGGTATGACTTGGTTTTTGGACCTTCCAATGCGAGGAAACCTTACCAAGGGATGGATCACTCGAGGGACTTGAAAGCAGAGAAGGGGATGCCGGGGAACTTGGAAGGTGAGTGAATGCACAAACAAGGGTGAACAGATTGCTTGAGGGATTGGGAAGAAAAGAAGGGAAGGCCAAGGAATAAATTTACTTTGGTCAATAGCATTGCTAATTGGAATCAAAAGCACATTGGAAGTGTGTGTGGAAACAATGAGGAGTGAAAGGATTGTAGCACTAGACATTGGAGGTAGAATTTGATCTTAGCAATGGATTCTGGATTTCCTTGGAAGGAGGTGAATCCCTAGTACTACTTTTGAGGGTGGAGGTGTGAGCCTATGGATTCCCTTGCTGCTGATGCAGACATCATATCATTTTATTTACTAGTTAAAGCAAATGTGCATATGTATATATGTGTATATTATTGTAAATACTGTATCGAGTTGTGTTTATAAAGCTCCATAAATAGTATGTTTATTTGCTGGTTGAATCAATGTGCATAAGTATATATGTGTTTGTCATTGTAAATACTGCATTGAGCTGGGTTTATGAAGCTCCATAAGAAATATGTTTTGCTGCTCATAAGTGTCATATATCATCAAGGACGGTGTTCCCCCAAGGGGGAGGGGTTTATAACAACCCTGGGTTGGTTTTCCATGTAAATGGAAGGACATTATAAAGAAAAAATAAGACCAAGGTGATGGGACACATATTCCAAGTGGAATGATGGGAAAAAACATTAAAGTGGGCATCACTTGTGGTTAATTATTGGTTAAGGAAATTAGCATTGGCATTGGAAAAAGGCAAAGGGAAATAAATGGAAATTAATTCAAGAAATAAAGGAAAAGAGGAGAAAAGGAAGATGAAGAGACAAGAATATGCATGCAAGGAAAAATGAAGGAAATTGAAGGAAAATAAAAGGAGAGGGAGAACATTCTATGACTCTCTTAGCTACTCTTAGTTACTCTTACACTCTTAGACATTCTAGCATTCACTTGGACATTGAAGCATTCTCACTTGGACTTGGAGAGAAAGAGCACCTGGACACAAGCAAGCAAGCAAAGGAAAGCAAGAGAGTGCAAGGAGAAGGTTGGGAGAGAAACTACAATAGGAGTATTTTGCAGGTAACAAGTTGCATATGTGATTTCCTTGCTGGGATTTGAATGCATGGTGCATGCATTTGGTTTACATAATTATTTTTCTATCATTGGCATGGGATTGCCTACATTGAAAGTGTGTTTAGATATTCCTTGCCATTTCCTGAATAACCATGTTGTGTTGGTATTCTTTTCTGGTTGAGCTTTGGATTGTTGGTGGATTTAGATTCGGTTGAGGTGGTCTCAAGAAAATCCCAAGGGTTGGGGGTGGAGATGGTTTTCTTTGGGGAGCCCTTGACAAGTGGGTGGGGACAGGAAAATTCCTTTGGGTATGGTGAAGAAATCATGAGGTATCTAGGATTTTTTTAGTTTTGGTGATCTCTAGACCGGTTTAGGTGAGATCATTGTGACTTGAGGGTAGAGGTGGTTTAAATTATGGATTCCCTATCTGGATATGTTTTGGTTTATCCCATGAGATCCCACATTCATGCTTGGAATATGGAACAAGGGTGATTGGGATGAAATCAAGATTTGGTTCAGTCTCAATCTATGGTCAAATGGTACATTGAAGTCCCAAACTTGGTTTGCATTTGCATATGTTATTATGTGTTCATTCTTATTGAGGTTAATGAGCAAAAGTACTATTTTGATGTATCATTTTATGGCTAGTTTTTCATGGTTCCATTATGGTTAAATGCTAGTTACATGCATGGTATATTTATCATTATATGTTATGCTCTTGTATTGGATCCATTCCATCGTTTAATGGGCTCTTGATTACTTTATATGAATGCATGAGCTAATGTATGTTGTTGCAACTAGTAAGAGAGGGAAGTAAGCCTTCTTGATGAACATCTGATGAAACTAAAGAAAACAATGAACAAACTATGCATCCATGACTTTGTTGGGCGCAGGCCAACTTGGCCATATTTTGGGCAAGAAATCTGAGTTTGTGGAGCACACAGTATAAAAGATGTTGCAAAGTACGAAGTGGACCATGCAATAGAGCAGCGAAGCACAACGAAGACCACGCAGAAAAGTCATTGCGCATCATAGAGGCTTCGCGGTGAAGCCCCTCCCTTTTTGTAAAAATCATAAAATATTGTAAAAGTTGATGGTTTTGGACCATAGTCCCTTGTATTTTGGAAACCATCGTATCAGGTCCATGGTAATGTAGCGATGTAATCCCTCGATGTAATAATATATATATAGGGATGAATAATAAAGAAGGAGGACAAGTATTGATCGAAATCTATAGTTATGGCTGTATTATGCTGATTTGTACTTTAGAGAAAGGGCGAGGCTCTGCAACTATATGCGCCAAGGCCTAGATCTATAGCTTAGTGCGCAAACACCCTGCAACTCTATGCACAAGGAAGAACTATTTGTTGTAAAAATTCTATATTATAAGCAATAGTTATTGTGGACATAGTCCCACATTGGGATGAACCATGGTAAAATTTGTGTCTCATGTCTTAATTTTCTTATTATCTGCACTTTATTTTAGTACTGTGAAGTTTATGGATGGTTAGGTTATAAATTTAAGTGATGAATGTAATTCTGTGATATAATATAATTGCAAAGTAATTGATGTATGCAAAGCAATTTATAAGTGTTAAAACATAAATAAAATACAAAAGTGCTACATCACAGCATCCCTTAGGATGTAGAAACCTGGTTCTACAACCTTCCATAGTCACTTAGGGTGAAATTGTGACTTGCTTGAAGGTCATTGACGAAAGGGCTAGTGATTGAGGGTTTTGTTGGTGCGCAGTAAAAATACAAACCTAGGTCAGCCCAACTGAAGCCAATAAATGGTTCCATTCCTGGGACCGGGATCTATTTGAGGTATGTTTATGTGGCATCTGTCGAAGAAAGAAATTCAATATTGGGTAGAATACAAGGAATGAGAATTTGTAGAACAAGAGAATAGAAACCCTCATCTATCAACTAGGAGGTGGTTGGAGAAGTATATTTTCGAAGATCAATACGAAATATTCTTCGACTCATTCCATGTGGAGCTATACGAGTGGATATCAAGGTTGACTAAGAGGAAATACTGCTTTAAAGGAGACGAACCTAAGGAGTGGAATCCTGAACTAATACAATGACTCAAGAATTATGAAAACAAGATCTCAAGAGCTGTTGACTTCTAGATTGACAACTGTTACTGGGAAAACTAGTGTCCATTCAGGGCTGCTAGTCCCACTAAGACGGGTAGCTATCTTAGAAACAAACAAACTAAAGTTACTTATGTTTTCCTTTATGAGAGATAGATAAGAGAGAAGCAGAGAGTACCAACCTCAGTCTTTTGCTTGGCTCCTTGCTTATTTCCTCCCCCCTTTGACAGAGCTTCGCCACTCTTCCCTCACTTGTCCCACTTCAAATAACACCTTTAGAGTCAAAGCAACATAATACCATCAAAGCATAGAGATCTATAACCATAAACAATATAGGATTAGATGTATATTAACCATACAAATGCATACACCAATACAAGATTAAAAAATATATAGGAATATGGAGGAAAACTCAAATAGCTTTATTGATAAAAGTAGTAGAAGAGAGGATTACAACCCAACAGTCTGACCCAGTGCCATCCTCCCAACATGAAATCCCTCTTCACCTCATGAAAAGCTAGATCACCCAACACTATGATGTTTCATAGAGAAACCAATAGCACTTCCTTACAAAATACAAAATTCCAGCCTCTGGATCTTTAGGATGAGGGATCCATATATAAATATTTGCAGGTGGGTGAGTTAGCATCAGGGATTTTGATTAGTGTCATTTCTTTGATAGTTCTTGGTTCCACTTGGAGATTTCATGATCTCTTACTCATCCTTGGGCGAATTCACAGAGGCAAGTGTCAAATGAGCAGTTTCTAGAAGATCTATGAGTTTCCACCTAGCAAACTGCCTCTGCCATTTGTCTACTCTCACTCATCGCACCCTACAAAAGGGATTTTTAGTATGCATCGCACCCTCTATGTGTAACAGGTGAGATGCATCGCACCCTCAGCATGGAGCAGTCTGTATGGTCCAGTTTTGACCAGTTATGAGCAATTTTTTAGGGAGAACTTTTGGGAAATGATGTAATCAGCTGACCTTGTTCCTTTAGGGTATGAAACAACATTTTTAGGGTATTAGAAGCCCTTGGTTTATGGACATATGTGATTGGGGTTGCAGTGCCCAAATATGTCTATAACAGTTGCCCTCTAAAGCATGAGGTCGTAAATCTTCTGATGTCGGGTGAAATGCTTTATCATGAGGATCCAAGGGTTTTCGAACTGGAAGGTGACCTGTAATAAGATACAATACAATACATTATCTTCATAACATTTTCATGATCTAGCTGAGGTGGGCATTTCCATGCTCAACTTTATAAATTCATTTTCATGTACATAGGACAGACAACCGTCTGTGTGGCAGACTGATGATTCTGGTAGAGCCATCATCCCATAGCTTGGATGATTATCTGTGCAGTTATGATGTACATTTGATGTCTTTATTTTCCTAAATATATCACAGCCCAGATGGATGAAACTAGATCCAGGGTCTTCAAACTCGTTCAGTCTTCGCCCGAAGTACAAGTCGATCCATGTGAAAAGATGTTCTGATGTCGAACATGGAAAGACATCGCCTGACTACCAGCCAACGATGTAAGCTGTTAATAGGCGCGAGAGGAATCACCGATAATGATGATGACCCTCAAGGTACTACAGTGCAATTCACATGGTGTGAATACATGAGTCGATGTCGAACACCATGTAAAATCTTTTAGTCGAAGGCCATTGATGTAAACTTGTTGCTGGAAGTGAGAAACTTGCCATTGAGGCTAGCAAGCTTCAAAGTACTGAAAGGGTTGTTCCTAAGTTGACTTCTTGGATAATGAGATGATGTCAAAAAGAAGTGACCCGTCGTAGGAGGGCCTTAATGAATCCCACATCTATGACACGGAACGGAGCAAATGATTTTGTGGAGGTGAAAATGATCTGATGATACAAGGTTTATGGTGGTGGTCATCAAAGAATGGAGTGTGAAGGTGTTGCAGCGGATGAGGCGTAAGCTGGTTTGGTGAATTCTCTGAGTGACTTCTCTTGAAAATATCGGTGACACTGAAATGGATTGGTAGCGTTAACCCCAAAAATGGATGGTACGGAGGACCAATGGTGATATGACCGGTGAACGGAATAACCCAACCCGACTCAATCATGGTGATGGAGT